>JAJAGP010003313.1:0-77600 GCA_025084515.1 Ancistrus triradiatus | reverse complement strand
AAAAATCCTACAACTTGATTTTCTGGATTTTTTTCCTCATTTTGTCTCTTATAGTTGAAGTGTACCTATGATGAATATTACAGACCTCTCACGTCTTTTTAAGTAGGAGAACTTGAACAATCAGTGGCTGACTAAATACTTTTTGGCCCCACTGCATGTAGGTAGGAGTGATATAGTGAACCTGGAAGCTACTGCTAGAGATAATGAATACACAGAGGGAGCTAAGTGGGAAATATGCAGGTCTACACCAATAGACCGGAATGGGTAAAAGAACAAACAGCAGACATAGAATATACAATACCTCCAAGCTGATGTGCAGTACTGATCAACAGCTCTACTACTAAAAGTTTCCTACTAAATTCAATAAATACAATAAAGTATATCAAGACTAGTTCAGATTTGCTACAACAGGATAGGGATAAAACATCCATCTTGCTGCCCTGGTTTAAAATTATTGCCCAGAATGTCAGACTAATGCAGAGTAACAGTGTGGAAAATACCTTATGAGTTCCATGGCATCCTGCCCAACAGCGAAGACACATGTTCCATTTGACTGTATGAGGGTCTCATCTGAAACCATTCTTTGTGGTTTTATAAAGTGAGAGGTTGATATGGGAGGAAAAGTTTGATGAATGAGTACCTACCGTTGTGCTCTATCCTCCATGGATGAGCTGTGGAAACACTTGAACATGCCGATGAGCATAATTACACACAAACACTGGTTCTAATGAGGATGAATGTTCTGTCTGAGAGCGCTAATTGATATGGCTGTTCCAGAGGATTAGACCTTACTTTGCAATGTGTGCATTCATGCTTCAGCCCTTTAGGAAATTTTGCTTCTTCACTTTGGAATGAAAAACAGAAAATTTGTCACATTTTGCTAATAGTGCAAAATATTGCAAATTTCACAGCTGGAGAAAATCAACACCAAAGAATCAACATGGCACAATAAACAAGGAGTCCAGTACAATATCTCTGAAATACTGTTAGACAGTTGTTTCTTTCATGACGTCAGTTCCTGTCGTAGCGCGCGTTGTTTGTTTGCAGCAATTAGCAGCCGGTCAAGTAATTCTTTGCATTTTTTACTAAATTTGAACTAAAACTCAAATTGAATCTAATTTTTTAGTTTCACTCGCCACTTGCACTACCCACCACCGAGTTTGACTCACAGTCACGGTGTGTGTCTTGGCACGTGAATTTTCGGTTGCTGACGATGTAAAATGGTCACAGCAACCCAGTTTAACCTAGATTAATATCAAAATCTTCGTCCTTCCACTCTAATTTCCATCTAGCCCATCTTTTTGTTAACTAAAAGCTAATATGTCCCCACTATTTGTCCCCAACTGGCTGCTGCCAAGTTGTGCACATCTCTATGAGAAAATCGCGGAGCTTAAAGGCAGGATAACTTTATTTCACCAGATTAAGCAGGATAAGGACCTAATTGAGTCTTTATTAGCTACGGTCAACGATAAGGCTGTTATGGCTGTTATGGCTGTTATGTTATGGCAACTGGGTGCACGACCGAAACTGGTAAGCTGTTCCACACCATGTGAACCAGACCCATGGAAACCAGCCCGCAGGGAGAAGCAAAGCGGCAGGCGCTCCGACCGCCATCCTCAGCTCCCGACTCAACATTACAAGTTTTAGAAGAATGCAATGTCCCTCGTCAGTCCTTAGTCAATTCACCCACGATACCTGTCCAGTCGTCATGCAAGATGAGGGAAGTCAAAAGTAGCAGGCCGTATGCTCTTAGCCAGGGCTGCTTCCAGGAATCTTCAACTCAGCGTTTTAATTCTGTGGGTCACATCGGATGGTGAGAATCATCTCGGCCTTCTCCACCAGCAACATTGGTTGTGGAAGACTCCATAGTGAGGAATATTAGGAGTTCTAGAAGTTCTGCTGTGGTCCACTCGTTTTCATGAGGTAAATTTGCGGACATTCTTCTACAGCTCCACCTTTTGCTGGGGAAATACACCTCAGTCCAGAATGTGATTATCCACCCTGGATGTAATAATATTTATGATCAGAGGTCAGAGGTCCTGAAGCGGGATTTCAATGACTTGTTTAGATTTCTTGAGTTAAGCAGAAAATGTATTTTCAGACCCATCCCGAGTATGGGAAGAGGAATTGGACGCTTCAGTCGCACCTTGAGTCTACACAGCTGGCTACAGGAGACCTGTTCTTCACGTAAGCTTTTTTTATTGATAATTTTAATCTTTTGGAATCGCCCTTCCTTTTTTAGGTATGATGGAATTCACACCAGTAACCTAGGCACACAGGTTCTAGCGGACAATATGTTCTACACGATGCATAATAACCATAAGAATGACTCAGGGCTCACTATTGAAACCGTGTCTGTTCCTCGTGTCGTTTATAAACCCAAATGCTCTCATAAAGTTTGCTTAAACAACCTACCAACCTAACCTAACCTAACCTCTTATAAGTCAAACTTTATTCAATTCTTTCACAATAACTCTCAACGTTGTTCAGTTGTAACACCTAAAATACAAAACAATACACTCACTTTTTTAGTTTATTCCTCTACCACAAATCCATCAAATTCTTCATCTTCAGTGTCTGAGTTTAACAGTTGGGCAATTTCGGCATCAAGCATGCCCAGATCCCTCTCATCATTATCCGAGTCAGTTTCGTTGCTGTTATTTAGCTGTTCAGCTGTTCAGCTGCTCTATTTCCATATTGTACTGCGTGACTGATAGCGTTGAGTTTGAAATCCGCTTCATAAGCATGTCTCTTAACAGGTGACATTTGAGGCAGCGGGTATAGAAAATGAATGATTGAATAGGCGCACCGCATTTTAAGGCGCACTGTCGATTTTAAGGATTTTAAGTGCGCCTTATGGTCCGAAAAATACGGTAATGATCTAGTCACCAGTAGAGCCTGAACAACTTGAACAGGCATCCCAACAGTTACAGTCTGGGCTACGCACAACCTTAGATAATGTAGCACCAGTTAAAACCAAAATGATCAGAGATAACAGACTGGCCCCTTGGTATAATGATCAAACACGTGCTCTAACACAAACTGCAGGAAAATTAGAGCGCAAATGGCGACACACTACACTGGAAGTGTACAAGTTGGCATGGACAGATGCCCTAACTGAATACAAACATGCCCTTAAAAAATCTAAATCGGAATACTTCTTGTTTTTAATAACAGTAACAAGAATAATCCAAGATTCCTCTTTGACACTGTATCAAAACTTACTGGGAATGCAACAGTATTGGAACCTATTATACCATCGGTGTATAACGGTAATGATTTCCTAATATTCTTTAATGATAAGATAGAAAAATACGACGTGAAAATCGGAATGTCCATTCCCGTAGCAAGCAGCAACTCTCCTTGAGGAAAATGAGTTTTGATAATGGCTTATCTAACAGTGTTGTACAACTACATTCCTTCTAATCTGATCTCCCAAATTTAACTAACTAAATTAATTAATTGTTCAAAACCTTCATCATGTCTACTGGACCCTATACCAACACGCTTACTTAAAGAGCTAATTCCTGCCATTATAGAACCCCAGGCTTACCATAATAAATTTATTCCTTAGCCTTGGATACGTACCAAAATCTTTCAAATGTGCAGTTATTAGACCCTTGATTAAAAAACCTAATCTTGATCCACTTGTACTGTAACTATAGGCCGATATCTAACCTTCCTTTTATCTCTAAGGTTATAGAAAAACTAGTCTCCCAACAATTATCTTCTTATTTACACAGAAATAATATTCATGAAACATTTCAGTCAGGATTCAGATCCAATCACAGTACTGAAACCGCATTAGTTATGGAAGTTAATGATCAGTTAATGTCCTCTGTTAATGGATGTGTCTTGTTCCTTGTTCTTTTAGAGCTTAGTTGCAGCATTCAATACTGTAGATCATAATATTTTTCTAGAAAGGCTAGAAAATACAGTAGGTATTAAAGGACTCGCACTCTCCTGGTTTAAATCCTATCTGAGTGATCGCACCCACAATTTGTACTTGTAAATAATTTATGCTCGGATACTACAAAAGTAAAGTATGGCGTTCCCCAGGGCTCAGTGTTGGGACCTCTGTTATATACTCTTTACATTCTACCATTAGGGAATATTATTGATAAACATGGAATTAATTTTCTCTGTTATGCAGATGATACACAGTTGTATATATCAGCCAAACCAAACAAAATCAACACACTCAGTAAGATTGAGGATTGTATTAACGACATAAAAGACTGGATGTCTTGTAACTTTCTGCTACTGAATTCAGATAAAACTGAAGTATTACTTGTTGGTACAAAGACTGCAAGGGAGAAGTTGATTAATCTAGTGTTAAATATTAACGCTTTCTCTTTCACCCCCAGCTCAGTAGTAAAAAACTTGGGTGTCTCAGTGGATTCCGAGCTCTCCTTTGATGCACAAATTAGTGACATCACCAGAGTTGCTTTTTTTTCAACTGCGTAATATCTCAAAAATAAGACATATACTTTCTGTTAATGATGCTGAAAAACTGATCCATGCGTTTATAACTTCAAGGTTAGATTATTGTAATTCCCTTTTTGCTGGTTGCTCTGGTAGATCCTTTACCAAGCTCCAGTTGGTCCAAAATGCAGCAGCCCGAGTGCTTACTAGAACCAGAAAGTTTGACCATATTAGTCCCGTTCTATCATCTTTGCAATGGCTGCCAATAAGATTTTGTACTGATTATAAAATCTTATTTGTAACCTATAAAGCGCTACATGGTCTGGCTCCACAGTATTTAAGTGAAATAATTCATCACTATAACCCATCATGCTTACTTCGTTCACAAGGTGCAGGGTTACTTCTAGTCCCTAGGATTAAAAAGTCACTGCAGGGGAAAAAGTGTTCTCATACATGGCCCCTCACATTTGGTATAGCCTCCCTGTCACTGTTTGTGATTCAAACTCACTCTTAATCTTAAAGTCCAGATTAAAAACACACTTATTTACTCGGGTCTTTGGGTAGTCTTAAAATACAAGAACGTCGTCACTGAGTGCAGGACTCGGACTCGTCATGTACCCCGTGCCGAAAGGGGGCATTCCCCACACGACTGTTGCGGTGCTCCGCCAGACTGCTAGGGCACTTGTTAGGATTGCTTTCAGGTGGCCGGGACAGTATTTAGGCATGGCTCTGTTTATGCACCGCAGTAAAGCCTGCTTATGCCTACGTTTGTGTTTTGTTGTGAGGCCTGCTTATACCAACAAAGAATAAGCATGGTTATAACCATAGAGCCTGCACATGTCTCCTACCTGCCGGAAGGGCTATGTCGTGACAGAGTACCCCACCCCAACTAAGGAGCAGGTAATCGCACTATCCCGGGTTTGGTCTGCATGGGCTGAGCTCGTCTATGCGGATAATTTTTTCGGCAGTGCTCAGTGAATTCAAGCAGCTGGTGTTTGTGAACTGGCGCCTCACGGGCAAAGAGCTTGACTGGGCGTCTGCTCACTGGTCCCTATTAATATTTGGGACCTGTGACCAGCTCTTTATCGAGCTGTGGGAAAGGTTTGGTCTCTCTGCTAGTGATGAGCAGGTGTCCACCAGCCGGCTGGTTGGGCATGCCTTCAATTGACATTTGCTCGTTTTTGAACACGCTAGTTCAATACCTGAGCTGATGGCGTCTAATAGCCCTGTGTTAGAAAATGCTAGGTCAATATATGAGCCGATAGTGTCTCGTAGCCTAGTTTCTGAACTCACTAGCTCAATATCTGAGCCGATTACATCTCGTAGCTTTGTTTCTGAACATGCTAGCTTAATATCTGAGCCGATAGCTTCTCGTAGTCCCGTTTCAGAACATGCGGGCTTGATACTGGAACCGATAGCATCCCGTAATTTTGAGTCTGAACCCGTTAGCACTGGTCCCCCCCCCGGACATTACCGCCAACTCACGCACCACGGACTTTAGCACCAAGGTCATCCGCTCCTGTACCAGCGCCAAGGTCGTCTGCTCCTGTGCCAGCGCTGAAGACATCTGTTCCGGTTCCTGTGCCTGCGCCGATGTCGTCTGCTCCTGTACCAGTGTCGAGGTTGTCTGCTCCTGTGCCAGCACCGAAGGCATCCGTTCCGGTTCCTGTGCCAGCCCCGAGGCCGTCCATTCAGGTTCCTGTGTGTGCGCCGAGGACGTCTGCCCGAGAGACCTTGCTAAAGGCCGTTTGTCCCATGGAGGCTGTTCATGCGATGGTGGGCGTTTGTTTGATGGAGGCCATGTTTCCCAAAGACAGTTGGAATACCTCTCTCCCCCCCAGGCGCCGCCCGGAGAGAAAGCCCACTGATGAGAGGACAGGGCCCGAGGGGCCGTTATTAAGAAGCCCTGGCTCTGTCTTGGGCTCCTTTTGAGGGGGATAAGTCATGGAGTGAAGGACTCGGACTCGACATACCCCGCTGTGCCGCCAGGGGGCAATCCGCACATGACTGTTGGACTGACCCGAGGGAGAAGCTAGGGCACTTGTTAGGATTGCTTTGTTAGGATTGCAAGGCCCTGGTTCTCCCTCATCGTGGGGTATTACATTTGTGTCTGGTCTTAGACCTGAGGACTGTTGCAGCATGTTAAGTTTAGTCTCCGTTTTCGTGTGGATCTGTGCCTGTTTGTGCTACTACGCTGAGGTATTTTCCCTTTATGCTTCGCAGTAAAGTCCGCTTGTGTTTATGTTTTGTGGGAAAGCCCACCTATGTCTGATGCTTTGCGATAAAGCCGGATGGTGTTAATGCTTCGCGGTAAAGTCCAGTAAAGTGGTATGTGATGCTTACACTTTAAGGTCAAGGTTGGTCATTGTAGCTTTCTTTGTTACTAATTCATATAGAATCAAATTGTATTAACCATGTCTGTCTTTGTTTGGATCAGGGTCTTCGTTTATCCGTGGTGCATGCACACATTTATACAATACATTTGGAAAGTGTTCAAACCCTTTCACTTTTTTCACATTATGTTATGTTTTTTCCATCATTTTGCACTCAATACAACATAATGACAAAGTGAAAACAGAATTTTTGGCAGAGATTACAGCCTCCATTCTTCCTGGGTATGATGCCACAAGGTCTGCACAAGGATTTAGGGATTTTCTGCCTTCTTCTCTGCAGATCCTCTCAAGCTCTGTCAGGCTGGATGAGGACCATCGTGGGACAGACAAATTCAGGTTTCTCCAGAGATGATTGATTGGGTTCAAGTCAGGGATCTGACTAGGCCACTCAAGAGTTGTCCCTAAGCCACTCTTGTGTTGTCTTGGCTGTGTGCTTAGGGTCTCCTCTCTTACCAAGATCCTTCTCCCTCAGTTACTTAGTTTGGTGGGGCAGCCAGCTCAAGGAAAAATCCTGGTTGTTCCAAACTTCTTCCATTTAGGAATTATGGAGGCCACTGTGCTCTTAAGAATTCTCAGTGCAGCAGATTTTTTGTAGTCTTCTCCAGATCTGTGTCTCTATACAATCCTGTCTCAGAGCTCTACAGGCAGTTCTTTCATTCTCATGGCTTGATTTTTGCTCTGATGCATTGTGAGCTATGAGACCTTATAGAGACAGGTGTCTGTCTGTCCAAATCATGTCCAATCAAGTAAATTTACCACAATCAAGGTGTAGCCAGACCTCAAAGATATTGAGATTTTGAGTGCAAATTGGCAGGAAACTTTTTTAAGTCTGCCTGAAAGCATTGTAGGCATAAAACCTTTCAACAGAATGTTTTAAAAATTGAGATTTATTGTACCACTTTTTATCACATTAGTATGCAAAGCATACATGCTGGTAGAAAATCAAACTACGCATATAATGGACTGACTGAAAAGAAAAGTATACACTCAGTGAGTCTTTTATTAGGAACACCTGTACAGCAACTCTTTCATGTAATTATCTAATCACCCAATCATGGGGGAATAGTGCAATGCATATAATCATGCAGATATGGGCCAGCAGCGTCAGCTAATGCTCTAAGCAACCATCAGAGTGGAGAAAAAATGTGATTTCAGTGATTTTGACCAAGGCATGAATGTTGGTGGCAGGCAGGCTAGTTTGTGTATTTCTATAACCACTAATCTCCTGACATTGTTATGAACAACAGTGTCTAGAGTTTACTAGAAAGATGCAAAGAGAAAACATCCAGTGAGCAGAAGTTCTGCAAACTGAAATGCCTTGTTTATGATATAGACCAACAAAAATGGCTGGCCTAAGCTGAGCTTACAAAAAGGCTAATAATATAACCGTTCTTAACAATTGTGCCTAGAAAGAAAGAATCTCAGAAAGCACAACTTGTTGAACCTTGCAGATGAACTACAACAGCAGAATACCACATCACGTTCCATGTCTGTCAGTCAAAAACAGAGAGTTAAGACTCCAGTGAGCACAGATTAACCAAAAATAGACAGCTGATTACTGACAAAAAATATAACCTAGTCTGATCAATCTCAATTTTTGCTGAGGAACACATCAAAAGTACACAGATAGTAGGGTCAGAATTTGGCATCAACAGCATGAATTCATGGACCCGCCCTGGTTTGTGTCAACAGATAAATCTGTTGGAGGTAGCGTATTGGTGTGTGAAATGCCATCTTGGCAAACTTTGACCCCGTTAATTCCAGGCAATCATCGCTGGAATGCCACAGTCTATTTGAATATTGTTTGTGAGACCGAGTTATAGCAGCACAGACCCTGAGTTCTGACTTGCGTGCATGGAAACTGAGCCATGGAACTGAGCGAAAGTCTGCACAGACTAGGATGCATAGAAACTGGAACACAGCAAGAAACTTGAACTTGAATCATAGCAATGAGCTTGTAATCGCCATGAAGAACTCGGATTCACAGCAGGGAACTTGGAATCACGGTGGGGAAATTTGAACTTGGAATCACAGCAGAGACCTTGAACTTGGAACACAACAAGACAATCTGAGAGGATCCCGTTCACCGGGCAGTTGCAGAAGATTCTGGTCATCCCGTGAAGTGAACAGAACGCGAATCCATCCAGTGGGCGCAGATAGAGGAATCCAGTTGATCCCTGAATGGTTGCATGATCCGTCCAACAAATGACTACAGAGAATAGCGGACAGGACCATTTAGAGAATGGTCTCAGATGAGTGCTAGCAACTCTGGAGAAAATCACAGGGAAACGCAGACGAAATCACTGGGGAGCAATCCCAGGAACAAACACTGGGGTGAGATCATAGACAAACTGGCAACTTGGAGGAAAAACACAACACTTTAATACACCGTGTGTGATGAGCCTTGATGCTGCTCAGCTGCGCTCAGTATGCACTTAGCAGGGAACGAGCATAGAGTGCCAATCCCTGACACAGTCGGCAGATGGTGTAGAGGAGCACACGCACACAAAACACAGAAAATTAAGCTAGAATAAAGTCAAATCAAATATCAATCAAATACATATAATTTGAAAAAAACTGAATTACCTAAATATCAAAATTACCTTTGTAAAAACTACATGAGTTTTGTGTTTTAAAGTCTATTATGAATGTGTATTGCCAATTAAAAAAGCATTAATAGTAAACCAGCATTAACAGTTTGTAAAGGGAAAGGTTACATTGTTTGTATTAAATTAAAATACATTTAGATAAGAAATATATAAGAATATTGTAGCTTATACAATAAAGATTTGTATATATTTGTATTTGTGTAGTAACACAAATGTATTTTACACAAAAGTGACAATGTAAAAAATTACGATAGAAGATCTAATACACCGAATTACAGACAGTTCAGTGAGAAAGTGCTTGAAGTAGCTTGAATTATCCAAAAACCTTCCCTGATGTGTAATTATTATTAATACTTTTACTATAGTATTTTATTAAATGTTTTCTGTAGTTTTGCTGTAATTTTCTACAATGTACACAACGTTTTGTACTAACATATTTTCATTAAAACTGTTTAAAATTAATATTGTCATTAAAACTGTGCAAATACATGCGTGTCAGGTTAATTAATAGCGATGTTACATAAGCTAAACAAACAAAGTATGTGTTTTTAACAAAAGACCAAATTTAACCCTGGTTAAAGCTATCTAAAGTCTAGTACTTTTGTAAGAATTTAATACATGTAAGTCATATTTCATTTCAGATTTTGCCAGGATGTTCTTGTTTACATTCTCTGTATCTACTGTTAGGCTTAGCATGGTGTATGCATATTAGTCTAGCTAGCTAGCATGTCATTAGTTAGCTAGGGCTAGACTGTTTTCAATTCTAGCACATTGTATGATGTGTAACGTTGTATGTAACGTTGTGTGATGTTTGTGATGTTTTCCTAAGTGCGTTATAAACAGCTGAGTTGAAGATACTTTTGATAGTGTTGGAAAACTTCTTAAATTGTATTCCAACTCAAATTTCTAGAGCTTTTGGTGATATCATTTAATTTGTAAATAATAAGCAGACTGTTTATGATCAGCTAATACAGAGTAAATTGTTCATTATGCACAATGTTCTGACATTTATTTTTATTGCCAGCTTTGCCCTTCATGTCCAATTAAAGTCAGTGGTAAAGTGTCGATCGGGTAACCAGGCTCATGGACTGCTAATTGACTTGGGGGTAATCAGCGTTCTGCCTTTAATTGTCATGATGAAGAAGATTAATTAAAGTGTGATAGCGGACTGATTAAATCTCGTTAGCACCCCACCAAGCTCAGGTGCACTGGCCTCTCTTGAAACTTAAAAATACCTGAGGTGGAATCATCTTTTAACTCGTAGAAATTTTTCTCCAGGAATTTTGAATTGCAAAACTTCACATTTTAATGTGATCTGTCAGATAGGAAGCACTTGTATATTTTTCTCTGATGGTGATGATGGCAATAGTGTCACTATTTGCATAAATATTCTCCATGTAATCATATCTGCATATATTTATAAAAGTATTACCTGACTGGATCCTATTTCATCAATTACAGTCTGACACGAGATGAAGAAGTAAGAGGTGATAAGTATTTCCTTACTTGACTTCTCTACACATTTTCTCTGAGCACAGTGCAAAATTGCACCAGCGCACAACCCTCATCTAGAGTCAAATGAGGAAGAATGGGTTTCCTGATAGCTATATTATTAACTACTCTGCTTAGGGTGGTTAAAATGTATTAGCCCATCTGTTATAGAGCCATTCAGGCCCCCTGTGCACACAGTGAAGTAAGAGAAATGGTATTCATTTGAATCATAAATCTCATTCTCATTCAGTCAATCAAATAAGAATGACTGAGCAGGCCTGAACTTTGTATTAAACTGATGGGAGGAGGCAGGGGAAAGTGCAAGAGAGTTATTTATTTAGACATTTTGCCTTGCATCTGCTTAAAGTGGTTTCTTTGTTTGAATTTTCTTTTTAGGTGATTGGCTTTGCTACTTCTGTCCACAAGGGAGGCCTTAATATGAAGCCATATTAAACCTTCTCATACTTTTCTGTGTACAGATTAACATGTTGCAACATCTTCCCAATGAAAAGGGATCTACATTAAATAAATACTTATCAGCATAACAAAGTATAATAAGCCTTATTATTGTTTCTCAGGCAAATTGTTTTTGTTCTCTGAGTGGAGGCTCACCAAGGTTCAGATAACTAATAGTTATTTAGCAGTTAACAAAAAAAGGGTTTTATTTTAATGGTATAGATTTATATTGCATAGACAAGCACTGCAAATAACTGCAAGCTGAGTTTGTGTGTTTATTATTATTACAGCATAACTTTCCTGGGTTTAGGCCCTGCACATGCAGCGATTTCCCTTTCTCTCACCACATTTGATGTCTGTCTCATTCTCACTGTGTGTGTGTGTGTGTGTGTGTGTGTGTGTGTGTGTGTGTGTGTGTGTTTTCACAGTGATCTGAGCCGAGTGTAGTGGCAGTCATACTGAGATGAGCTGAAAAGCTGTTTGTGTTTTGTTTATGCCTTTTGATATTTGTTATGCCATAAATCCTCAGTTCAACTACAAAGAATAAGCTGTACGACTTTCCCTGGGTTTGTTGACTTCTTTGAGCCAAGTATCAGTAAGGATAGCACCAGTGTCATGATACTTCCTGTGAACTTTAACGTGCTCTTTCACTAACTGACATGATATCAAAATTTAGCTAGAGGTTGTGTGTGTCCGATTCAGCATTTTAGCCACTGTTTAAGAAAATCCCACCATGAATTATTTTTGTTTTGTTAGGTTTTTATTTAGTTGTTTTTCAAAATCATCCTCCCAATTTTGGTCTTCTCTATTCCCCAGGCTTACAACATGCCCCTGCCGTCTGCATGACCCCTCTGCCATGTGGTGAGGGTTGTAGACCAGCAAATGTCTCTGTATTACTTTCACAAGCAGGTGGCAGACTTCAATGTAAACGATTCCACATGCATTCTGTGACCATCTACCATCTTTGCAGATGCCGCAGACCTAACAGGAACTCTAAGTGCAGATGGGCTGCAATGTTCTTTTTGTAGAGCAGTGACTTTCTCCTTGCAACACTGTCATGCATATTTGTGTTGTTCAGTGTTCTCTTGACTCATAAACATTAGTAATAGCCAATTTGAGAGAGGTCTTTGGCTGCTTAAATGTTACCCTGGGTTCCTTTGTGATCTTGCAAACTCTTACTCACTTTTGTTCGAGACTCAGACATTCTCCAAAATTTTAAGTCTAGGCAAAAAACATACTTATTTATGCAGGCTTTTGACTAGATTTAGACCGGGATGCATAGCTTGGGTCACTAGGGCCGGGGTCTGGAGTCATGTCTGACCTGCCGACCTTGTCCGTTAGCCAGGAGTGTCGGGTGGGCGGTCTGGCTGAACTGGGCTTCAGTCCTCTTGATCTTGACTCGTGCATCCTTGCCTTAGAATAAGGGCAGAGCTGGGGGTTCATAGTCAAAGAGTCTTATGGTGATCAGAGACGTTGGGTTGCTGTCTTCTGCCTCCCGTGGGGTTGCCGATGTCTCATGTGATCCCTCTTGGCTGTGTTACCTACCAGTTCTCCTCTTTCTAGCTATGCTGCTATAGTTAATGCTGCCAGGGTCTCATGCTACATGTGGCATCAGTGATTGTTAATAAACACTGTGCTCTTAATCAATAACTAATTACATTTTCTGTTTTCTCTCCGAGCTGTGTTCCGGTACCAGTTCCAACCCCACACATGATGTTCATTCGCTGCAGCTTCACTCAAGCTGCTTCCGTCATCAGCTCCAGTCCCATCATACCCGGGCCACTTAATGCCGATGTGCATACTTCACATTTTATTTAGTTTCATTCTTAGATTTATCATCTTTGCCACCCAAGGAGGTTGGGTCCCTTTTTGAGTCTTGGTCCTCCCAAGGTTTCTTCCTCATAACACTTAGGGAGTTTTTCCTTTCCACTCTCGCCCTAGGCTTGCTCAATTTTTGATTGGACGTAGATATTAGGAGATAATCTAAAATTGTAAAGTTGCTTTGGGACAATTCTCCATTGTAAAAAGCGTTATACAAATAAATCTGACTTGACTTGACTTTGTTGGAGTCATCATTTTCTGACCACTCCTGGGAGTGTAACAATGAACTTGAGTTTCTTACCTTTGTACACAGCCTGTCTGACTTTGGATTGGTGAACTCCAAAGTCTTTAGAGATTATCTTTTTATCCAGCCTAATGAGCATCAATAACTCTCTCCGAGGTCTTCAGAATCTGAGGTTATGATGCAGTTACACAAACTTGTGTTGTGGGATCCTTGTTGTTTAATTGCAGCAGGATGACCACTCACTCCTGATTGTCATCCCAAAGACAGAAAACACCTGACTGTAATGTTACCTTCAAATCAACTGCTAATCCTAGAGATTCAATAAATAAATTACCTATAAATTAAGTAAAATATTTTTGTTTCATTTATTTCATTGCATTCTCTTTTATCTAATTTTTGGACATGTTTGAAAATAGGATAATTATTTAGGTCATATTTATACAGAAATAAAGAAAATTCTAACTGGAAATTGCACTGGAAAGAAGAAATGCCTGGCACTGCCACAGGTAAGCTGCGAGAAAGTTATAAATCAAGATAAAATTTTCCAAGATTTTCTTGCCTTTTTCCCTGCTTTACCATGCATGAGTTCACCCCGAAAACCCCCCTCTCCTCCTCCTCAGTGGTGCAGTGGTAGAGAACACAACTTCTGCACATAAGAGCCACAGATCAAATCCTTCTGTGGTTGATCAGTGCAAAGTGCACAGTATGAACACACTCACCGATACAGTACACATGGTCTCACTACTACATATAGAAAAATATTTATGAAGGAAGGAAGGTCCCAGGTTCTCCATGAAGTCGAACATTATTTCATTATTTTAATCAATAATATATACACTCATAACACTATCCTGTTTCATCTATCATAGTCTATATATATATATATATATATATATATATATATATATATATATATATATATATATATATATATATATATACTGGTCCTTCTCAAAAAATTACCATATTGTGATAAAGTTTAATTCTTTTCTGTAATGTAATGATAAAAATTAAACTTTCATATATTTTAGATTCATTGCACACCAACTGAAATATTTCAAGTCTTTTATTGTTTTAATACTGATGATTTTGGCATACAGCTCATGAAAACCCAAAATTCTCACAAAATTAGCATATTTCATCCGACCAATAAAAGAAAAAAGTGTTTTTAATACAAAAAAAGTCAACCTTCAGATTATTATGTTCATTTATGCACTCAATACTTGGTCGGGAATCCTTTTGCAGAAATGACTTCTTCAATGCGGCGTGGCATGGAGGCACTGCTGAGGTGTTATGGAGGCCCAGGATGCTTCAATAGCGGCCTTAAGCTCATCCAGAGTGTTGGTGTCTTGCGTCTCTCACTTTCTCTTCACAATATCCCACAGATTCTCTATCAGTTTCAGGTCAGGAGAGTTGGCAGGCCAATTGAGCACAGTAATACCATGGTCCAGTAAACCATTTACCAGTGGTTTTGGCACTGTGAGCAGGTGCCAGGTCGTGCTGAAAAATGAACTCTTCATGTCCATAAAGCTCTTCAGCAGATGAAAGCATGAAGTGCTCCAAAATCTCCTGATAGCTAGATGCATTGACCCTGCCCTTGATAAAACCAGTGGACCAACACCAGCAGCTGACATGACTGTGGGTACTTGACACTGGACTTCAGACATTTTGGCATTTCCTTCTCCCCAGTCTTCCTCCAGACTCTGGCACCTTGATTTCCGAATGACATGCAAAATTTGCTTTCATCTGAAAAAAGTACTTTGGACCACTGAGCAAACAGTCCAGTGCTGCTTCTCTGTAGTCCAGGTCAGGCGCTTCCCTTGCTGCCGCTGTTTCTGGTTCAAAGTGGCTTGACCTGGGGAATGCGGCACCTGTAGCCCATTTCCTGCACACGCCTGTGCACGGTGGCTCTGGAATCGGCCCTTCTCCACAATCCTCCTCAGGATCCGGTCACCTCTTCTCGTTGTGCAGAGTTTTCTGCCACACTTTTTCCTTCCCACAGACTTCTCACTGAGGTGCCTTGATACAGCACTCTGGGAACAGCCTATTCGTTCAGAAATTTCTTTCTGTGTCTTACCTCTTGTTGAAGGTGTCAATGATGGCCATCTGGACAGCAGTCAGGTCGGCAGTCTTACCCCATGATTGTGGTTTTGAGTAATGAACCAGGCTGGAGTTTTCAAAAGCCTCAGGAATCTTTTGCAGGTGTTTATAGTTAATTCGTTTGATTCAGATGATTAGGTTAATAGCTCGTTTAGAGAACTTTTCATGATATGCTAATTTTTGTGAGATGTTGTGAGAATTTTGGTTTTCATGAGCTGTATGCCAAAATCATCAGTATTAAAACAATAAAAGACTTGAAATATTTCAGTTGGTGTGCAATGAATCTAAAATATATGAAAGTTTAATTTTTATCATTACATTATGGAAAAGAATTAACTTTATCACAATATGCTAATTTTTTGAGAAGGACCAGTATATAGATAGATAGATAGATAGATAGATAGATAGATAGATATACACATATACATATATACACACACTGTATATATACTATAAATGTGTTCTCTCTATTTTATTTAGCCTCTGTTTATTCAAACCATATTAACTTACTTTAATTCTTACATATAACATCTAGACTACCCAAGGACGTTTGGTCCCCTTTTGAGTCTTGGTCCTCCCAGTGGTGCATCCTTATAATGTTTAGGGGGATTTTTCTTTCCCGTGTCGCCCTAGGCTTGCTCACTTATATTTGTAATGCTGCCTTGAGACAATTGTCCACTGTAAAAATTGCTATAGAATTAAATTTGACTTTGATTTGAAATTTTACCATCCCGTTACAGTGTTTAGCGTGTAGCAGTGCTGATCAATGCTAGTATAATTTCTGTGTAATTAATATAAGCTTGTGTACAACCAATTACAGAACAGCAATACTCGACTGAGTGGGTGTATTGATTCAAAGCTGCAGGAGATGCACATCTTTCATAATCCATTATATCCAATTATGTACATATGCACTCACACATGCACACTGCTCAGGGAGAGATCACCTCTGCACATCACCTCAGGCACAGTCCTCTCTATCCATGACTGAAAGATTATTGTACTGTATGAGTATAGACCAAGCACTTCAATTAACTCCACAGAATATAGAACATCCCAAAGGATTTCAAGCCTACTGTATCATTTCTCTATGTTCTAACCAACGTGAGGGTAAATTACACAGATTTTACTTTCAAATGTGCATCTATCTTTACTCAAAAATTGCTCTAGCGAGAAATTCCTGGGTTGAATCCCCAGGTGGGGTGGTCTGGGTCCCATCTGTGTGGAGTGTGCTAGTCCTCCATGAGTCCACGTGGGTTTACTCCAGGTACTCTGGTTTTTTAACAGTCTAAAGACATGCATGTTAGGCTAATTCATGTCAAGTCCCCCTAGTGTGTGCCCTATGATGGACTGGTGCATTGTCTAGGGCTTTTCCTGCTTTGTCCCTGACCCTATTCAGGATTAAGCAGATAAGAAAGTGAATGAAACGCAAGTTAAAGAAATAATGCAATGGTTTGTCTGATCAACTTCAAATCACTTTTTTAATATACATCCATTCCTGCATTTCAGGCCTACAACACATTCCAAAAGAGTTGGGTTGGGGCAATTTAGAGTTAGTAATGAGGTAGAAAAAGAGTCATTCCACCGAAAAGTACTTAATAGTTGATTTTTTTCAACACTGAATCTAACAACACACATACATAACTATTCATAATGAGTGTACTGTTCTCCTTGTGTGTTCCATGCAACCCACATGTAGACACAGATCAACAGTCAGCCAAACTTTAGCCAAACTTTTCACGAGACAGGATCCAGTACTGTGCTCCCTTTATTTTCTCAATGAAAATACGAGTGAAACTATAACAGAAACAGTAGAAGAAACTTAGGTCTCATCAATACATTGTAAACCAATATCTTTAGCCTACAAACAAATCATTGTGCTATTACAACATGGCAGTGTGCTAAATTTATGCCCTCAATAGCATTATGTTGTGCTAACATCGACTCATTAACCTCCTGAGACCTCGCGTCCCCACATGAGGACATGACGTTTTGGGTTTGCTACATCTCATACTTCATTCTGCTTAACTCATCCTCATTTGTAGACACTCTTGAGCATTTCACAAAAACAAAAATACCTCCTGTTCAAAGATGGTGCTCAGTTTTTATACATAAAAAAAAAAATCTGAGCTCCGAGGAGGGTAATGAGGTCTCAAGAGGTTAATAATTAATTAGCATAGTACCACACATGGACTAATCGTGCATCTCATTAGAATATCAAAAATGGGTTACTGATATCACAAATTTACAGCGCTATGAGCAGAACTGTTCATAGAAACATAGCGTAATATAAAAATACATGTTAACATCTTGAGAACAATTCAAAACTTAGTCACTGCCTTCAGAAGCGTGGGGAAATGTGTGTAATGAGAACATCTTCGCCATGCCTATGGTAAGAGCACCGCATAACAGGGTTACTGGGGTAACAGTGGGTAAACAAATCAAACATATCAAAATTGAGGTTCTCTGCAATACAACTAATATCTTATGTGAATACTCTGTTGTTTTCCATACAGTAAATTAAGTTATAAAACAACAATTAATCATTTCAAACGTCTTATGAACTATATAAATCTGAAGGCAGAACAAGTAGTATTGAGTATCCTGTTACTGTTACACGGGCTTGTTACTCTTTATATGAGTAACAGAACTGAGTTTTCAGCACAGAATTAGCAAATACATAAAATGTAACCACATGGCATCCATACTAATAGCATTAGGACAGTTAATCTAATGATTTACCACAAAATGTGTATTTTTACAATAAACAAAAAACATCTAAAATAATTTTGGTTACCGCATGGTAAATTGAGATTGACCTTCTCAGTCATTCTCAATTTACCATTCGGTAAATTATTTTGGGTCTTCCCGTTGTCTTTGGACGATCCAGATAATACATGTTCCTATTAAACATGTGATGTGTGGTACGTTCTATAATTTTCAGAAGTGGGAGTAAGTTAGTGTAACAGGACTAAGTGAAAACCTATGGACATGACTAAAATGTGTGTTTTTAAGTAAAATATGTATTTCTTGTGGGAAATAAATATTTAAGGCATAGACGGGATATGGAGTGACGCAATACTGCAAAAATACAATAATGTGACCAGGAACAGTTAACAAATACTATTTTTCAGTGCTCTAGGTAGTTTCTAATGATGTTTTAAATTACGTACCTTAAATTCACAATTGCATCACTGTGCAGGACATTGCTTAATAGTAAAATAGTTTTAACAGTTAATTATATTAATTATATATATATGAAATGTTCTGGGGATGGAAATGGCACCCATTTGGTGGAATGACTCAAAACTAAATAATGATGTCATTTCAAACAAGTGATGCCAACAGGTGCTTTTAATCTTTGATGGATTTGGTACAAAAGGCTGAATCTTTAATTACCAAAGGTGGGCATTTCTTTGTCAACAAATGCTTGAGAAAATTGATATGTTTAAAATCAGAGTTCTGAAAGAAAGACTGGAGGGGATTTGCATATCTATTACTCTACAGTGCATAATATCTTTAAATGATTCAAGGGATCTGGATGAATTTCAATCCATACAGGGAAAGGGCACAAGCCTAAACTGAACATCCATGATCTCGTATCCCTCTGATGGCACTGCATCAGGAACCGTTATTCATCAATAGTGATATAACCAGATGGGAAAGGGATTACTTTGGCAAATCTATGTCAAGCACTACAATATGGAGTTACATTCACAAATGCCACTGAAATCTTTACTGTGAAAAAAAATCCTTTCGTTAACCATGTCCAGAAGTGGCGTCAACTTCTCTGCGCTCAGAGGCTGGACCATCACACAGTGGAAACAAGTATTGTTGAATCAGTATTCCAGATACTTTTAAAGAAATTGATATCATGTTCTCTGCACCAAAGCCAAAAAGGACCATCCAGACCACCAGCAACTAGTCCAAAAGCCAGGGTCTGTCATGGTATGGGGTTGTGTCAGTGTCCTTGATAAAGGTAATTTACACTTTGGTAATGGCAGGATTAATGCAGAAAATACATTGAGATTTTAAAGGAATATATGCTGCCTTCAAGACGTCATCTTTTCCATGTATGTCCATACATTTTGGTAGAGAATGTGTGGAGAATTTGGACCTAAAAATGTGACGCTGATCCTGTACTGTTGCTCATCTTAAGATGTGTTTGCAGGAAGAATGGGACAAAATAACACCTGAAACACTTCACCGCTTGGTATATGGTACCATTACAAAGTGGTAAATGCTTTATAGTCCCAGTTTGGTTTATTTTTTGCTTGCTTTTTTTGGAATATGTTGCAGGGCTGAAATGAAGGAATAAATGTACAGTATATTGTAGCGTTGTACACTTCCCACCAGGGGGGTGGTCCCAGTCCCAGCATGCAGTGCATGGTTATAGGTGTTTCTCTGTGTTGTATAGTTCCTTATAATTAAGAATTCTTTATAAGTGGTTTTGTGTGCTTTTGTTATTTGAGATTGCTTACCATTATGAGGCATGCTGTCTGTGAGGGTGGCTTGAGTGGGCTGAGATGCATCTCGGCGGCCTTGTTGTCACACTGACTGGTAAATTGCCCTTATTAGGGCTGTCATATTGTGTGTGTGCTTGCCTTTAAATAAATATCTGCACTATGAGTAAAGTTTATGCCTTGGATATGGTTTCTTCTCCCACCCCAATGCTGCAGTGCTTTCAGAGTTGGGATTGTGTGCACTCCAAGAGAGTCTAAGTGATGCTGGAGCAAACCAAGCAGCTTCAGAAAAGACAGCAGCAGCACCATGGATATTGGGATCTCATCTGGGGTCTGGGTAATGAGCGCTATGCCTCCCAGACCTGTTGGCTGGAAAGAGTGAGCCAAGTCCCATGTAGCTATCATGGTGGGCTGAGGCATGTACAGCTGTGGCATTGAGAAAATGCAAGCTGGTGTCCGTGCTGCTACTGTCGTAGGTGACCTTAACGGCACTGCAGAGACAGAAGCACGATATTGCGAGTTGTGTGAGTATGAGGACGGCACATGGATGCAGCTGCTGAAGTCAAACGGTGATAAAATTCAATGTGTATCTAAGAAATACTGCATTCTTCATTCATTCATTCATCCTCTTGATCCTGGTCACACAGGAAAGTCGGTGCCTAGCCAGCGGCATAGGACACAAGGCAGGAACAACCCTAGACAGGGCGCCAATCTGTCATAGAACACTGCATTCTGTCCCAACTTTTTCTGATTTGGGGTTGTAAGTTACAACTGAAGCACTGACTTATACCAAATGTGTACTATTACTATATGTAGAAGAGAAGTAGAATATGAGTTACATATGTATTCCTGTCATTGTATTCACTTTAGGTTCCATAAAGGAATAGTCAGCATTTATTCTTTAAAGGTATCAAAATCCAGATAAACATATTAATCCTCCGTGATTGTCTTGATTGGTGCAAAGCTGATCCATTGTGTAATTAATGGCAACTTTAACAACATGGTGCAGGCTTGTCTATATTTACAGATTTTACCATTCACCCTTTCCAGAGTAACTTAAATTTAACCTGAGCAGTTACAGATTAAGAGTTTTGTGCAAGGACCCAAAAGTGGAGGCACTGCAGAGCCTCCACTTGACCTCACAACCTTCTGATTAAAAGCCCAAAAAGTTTAAGAATACATTGTCCTGTAGAAAAATAAAGGAGAATATGTGGTTTGTTTGACTAGTGTGATCACTTGGAACCGCACTCAGGCCCACTTGAAGAGGTGGGCTCGAGCATGGTTAAGTTGTACTTAAGTACGCATGTAGTTAACCATGCCCGAGCATGGAATACACTGTCAGCTACCTCTGTAAAAAATATGTGCAGTAGGCAAAATGCGTTGCATAATCAAGGATTCTGTAAAGCACATGAGAGCTTTAGGGCATGCCCAAAATGACTCCAAAAAAGCCACAAATGTAAGTACAACCAAAGCAAGTACATATACATCTCATTTGTTTGTGCCATGACACACTTGCACTACATGTTTTGTGAAGATCAGACTTTGATAGATACCTGGTTTTTAAATACAACAATGAACCCACCCTGACCTGATTGTCATCCCCTTAACTGAAAATGCCTAACTGTAATTTACCTTAAAATTAACCCCTACTCCTAAAATGACCAAGTATAATATATTTGTCTCTTTTGTTTTGGTGTGTCTACTTTTAGGATTGTGTGGAAATCTGTTGAAGATATACAGTAGGTCACATTTTGCAGAAATGTAGAAAAATTTTAGAGATCACATATTTTGAAGCACCACTGTATGTCAGGTTGAGGCACCCTGGAGATGGTGCTCCAACCTCCTAGGTTGCCCAAGCTCATTTATGGAGAACCTGAAGGATGGAGCCTCATCCTGATCTCATGGAATGACCCACACAAGCTCTCTGGACTAGAACTCCTGCATGGTAGTGCAAATTTGGTTCTTAATGAATTGACTGGCGGATAGAAATGCCTACTTGTCCGGATTGGTTGGAAGTTGATGGACAACATAATGTGATCTATTCTCTAACTTTCTCCAAACAAATTGTTTATTGACAGATTCAAGTCTATGAGAACTTTACAAATAGTACATAAACTGCTGACTTTACCTTTAATGGGATAAAAGATGGTACCTGTATCAATTCAGTGGCTTTAGAAAATCTCTTACAAGGTTGCTGAGCACTAATTCAGGTTTAAGGTGAAGGAGAGAAATATCTTAATCCATTACAGCAGTCAGTGACAAGAAAAAGAGAGAGATGGGAAAGCGACATATGTTGCTTAAAGAGATAGTGGGGCAGTGGGAGAAGATGGAGAAAGAGTTCATAGACAAAGACTATGACCTGTAAATTAAAGAATGACCTTATATGGGAAGGCTAGGGGAAAGAACAAAGGCATGGGGCACCTCTGATCTCCACAGGGGGTGGGAAAAAAGAAATTGGGGGCCTTAAAATCCACAGTCTATTATAAATCCACTCAAAATCCTACTCCACAGTTGTGTATTCGTCAAATGTAGTAAATATAGTATGTCAGCAGTCCAAGATATGTTTACCAACTGGCATATGGCTAAATTGCACTTTTTGTTGAGTGTGTGTGTGTGTGTGTGTGTGTGTGTGTGTGTGTGTGTGGCTACATGTTTCTTATGAGGGGGTTAAGATGTGGATTTCTTCTATGCAGTCTTGTTGTCTGAGTGGAGGCTAAATGCCATTGCTGAAGATGTTATCGGGTGTCTCTGATGTTCAGACATTTTAAATCACATTTCAGCTCACTGAATCACACTGGGGAAACCCACTAACAGATCTACACTTAGAGCTTTTGTTCCAAAGGAGAGTCAGCTTGGAGGTTTAAAAGGTCTACAACGCTGCATCTGAATCATCCCTCTGGGAAAAGGCATGCTTTTGGAGAGGCTATTAAAGAAGACCTGCTATTTTCCTGTCCAGTTATTTTGGGTTTTACTTCATGAACAAATACCACATCTAAAGTCTATTATATTTTTAAAATCCTTTTCACTGTAACTCTCCCATGGCTTAACACCACTAATGGTGCATTAACACACAGCTGTGCTTAGCAGCCAGCTTTTGGTTAAATAAAACGTGACGAGCAAGATAAAACAAACTGCAAAACAAAGGTGCAAAAAGGGTTTTCAGGTCTCATAAGTCACACTGTATCCACCGTATGTCTATGTGATGTTAAAGAAATTAGGACTCGCTTGTCCATTGGAGGTACCTTTAATGGTAGACAGTGGTTAGTTAGCATGGTTAGCACACTGCAGCAAAACGGCATCAAACTCAGCATTAAAACGTTGACTTGTGCCACAGTAGCCCTTCTGTCATTTTGGACCAAAACAGGGTCCATTTTGTTGACAGGTGTGCTTTGGAAACCCAATGCGCTGTAGCCAGTTCAACCACTTAGTGCATTTACACGCACTTAATAATCCAATCATAGTCGGATTTCTGCAGTTTTCTGATTATTCAAGTTTTCATGTATACAGCATACTCCGATCTAGAAATCTGATAAAGAGAGTTAGATTTTACCCCAGTAGTCGGAGTAGCATAGCATGTATAGCAGTAACCCGATTATAATCGCTGTTCTCAGACTGAGCATGTGCGTGAGCCTTCCACCACGGTTGCCAGGTTGTATAATAAAAACTTGCCATTATTTGGCCTCCTTTTCCGTTAACTTTAGCGCGGGGGTTTTCTCGCTTGCTCTGGCAATCCTTTAATTAAACATAAAAACGAAACGGCCGTTGAACACTTTGTGGATACTATGAAACACCGTATATACTCCAATTACTGAATGAGTCATGTAAACCCGAAGGTTTCCCATTATCTGATTACTCATGTGCATGTATACTCATTGATTACTGACAAAATCTGATTTTCTGTAACTATCGGATTATTAAGTGCATGTAAACGCACTCAGTGTCGGTAGGTCCTCACCCCTGCAGATCAGACTACCCCACCAATGTTGTAATTTTGGGGATGCTCCAACCCAGTTGCCTGACTTTAACATATTGGATGTTGACAAAGTCTCTCAGATTTTATGCCTGTCCATGTTTCTTGCATCTAACAAGTCGACTACGAGGACCAACCGTTTGCATACTTTCAAATTTCCCAACCATTATGTGCGCTGTTGAAACAAGATAATCATTGTTATTCATTATTTGATTTGTGAGTGATCATAACATTTTGGCGCTTCAGTGTATGTATATAGATTTAGTACCTACACAGTGTCATCATAACTGGTCAAAATACTTACCTTTTGTCACATCACACACAGAAAATAAAAATAAATGAATTGTTACAGCTATATTTAAATATTCTTTCCCTCGACATCTGTGAAAATAAGATTATAAAAATGTAACTAGTATAATACCTGGTTGGATAAGTGATCAACCCTTTTAGAATAAACAATGATTTGTCATACATTCATACATAATTACCTAAAGCCTCCATTCTCATTTTGGGGGAAAACATCTATGGAAGGTGATCTACGTCTGCTTATTCTCATATTATTAGTCTGATATGTTCTACCAAACATATGCACTGTGTTAAGGTGAAATACTAGAAAAGCCAAACAGATTTCATGCTTGCAAAGGAACAAAATTATTGGTCTAATTTTACTTTTATGCTTTGACCTGATCACACACCATGCACTGGTTAACATTATACCAGCATGTTCTGTTACAGATCACCAACAGCTAACACCAACAGATCTGTAATGGCGTGAGCCGAATGGGAAGCAGGAGACGAACGCAGGTTCAAAAGTAAAGGGGTGATTTATTAACAAACAAACAAACTAAGGCAGACACAGCGAAAGGAACAGGCGAGGACTGAAAACGGGTGGATAACGAAAACGGGGCCGAAGCCGAAAACGGGTATGAAACAAAAACACAAAACGAGGAAGTGAACCTAACGTGCCAAAAAAAAAAAAAACCTGGGGATGTGAGGGACGCGGACGAGCATGGACGAGAACGGGACGGCGTGCGTTTGGGAAGCGAGACGGGGAACGGCGCGTAGGGACGCAACCGACATCAATAATCCGCGGTGATAGTGAGGTGAGTGCGGTTTAAATAGTGTGGGTGTGATGATGAAATGAGGAACAGGTGCGTGTGATTATGACGTGGGCAGGTGACGCTGGCGTGGTTGTCACGCTCGCTGGCCGAGCCCCCCCCCAAGGAGTCCGAGACGGAGCCAGGACTCCAGAAAGAGCCCCCCGGCCGCAGTCCTGCCTCGGGGGGTCTCCTCGCCGGGCGGACCCCAGGAGGGGACCGCCAACAGTCGGGCGGCTGGAGGGCGACGCTTGAGAGCAGAGTCGACGAGTCGACGACGCTTGAGAGCAGAGTCGACGAGTCGACGACGCTTGTCAGCAGAGTCGACGAGGCGACGACGCTTGTCAGCAGAGTCGACGAGGCGACGACGCTTGTCAGCAGAGTCGACGAGGCGACGACGCTTGTCAGCAGAGGTGAGGGCTGGAGGGCGGAGTCGACGAGGTGTGCCCGCCGAGCAGAGTCGTGGACGAGGTGAGGCTGCCGAGCAGAGTCGTGGACGACGTGAGGCTTGGCAGCAGAGGCGACGACTTGGGTCTCCATGGAGGAGACTTGATCAGACGGGGGGTCTCCGTGGAGGCGGTGGCCTTTGGGGAGGCCTCTGACGAGGCTGGGGGCCTTGGGGAAGGCCTCGGACGAGGCTGGGGCCTTGGGGAAGGCCTCGGACGAGGCTGGGGCCTTTGGGCTTTGGGAAGGCCTCGGACGAGGCTGGGGCCTTTGGGAAGGCCTCGGACGAGGCTGGGGCCTTGGGAAGGCCTCGGACGAGACTCGGGCCTTTGGGAAGGCTGCTCTGGTGAGGATGGAGCCTTTAGAAAGGCTTCTGGTGAGGATGGAGCCTTTAGAAAGGCTTCTGGTGAGGATGGAGCCTTTAGAAAGGCTTTCTGGTGAGGATGGAGCCTTTAGAAAAGGCTTCTGGTGAGGATGGAGCCTTTAGAAAGGCTTCTGGTGCCCTGGGGGCAGCCACCGGAACTGCAGACGTCCTTGGGGCAGCCACCGGAACTGCAGACGTCCTTGGGCAGCCACCGGAACTGCAGACGTCCTTGGGGCAGCCACCGGAACTGCAGACGTCCTTTGGGGCAGCCACCGGAACTGCAGACGTCCTTGGGGCAAGCCACCGGAACTGCAGACGTCCTTGGGCAGCCACTGGCACCGACATCCGAGACGCGGGGGTGGGCACGAGCGGGGGTGATGCGACCGTCCGTGTCCCAAACGAACGCAGTGCGGGTGTCGGTGTCGAGGAAGCTGACTGAGCGGTACCACTATCGAGAACTAGGGGTTCTGAGGCGTGTTTGGACGAACGCTAGGAACTGAAGGATCGGGTAAAAAACAAGAGCGACTAAAAATGAAATTGTCGGCAGGCAGTTCGCTTTGACGCCTGGTTAGGGCGGTCCGGCTGGTGGTAAGCTGGGGATCCAGCACTTTGCCAACCCGTGCAGACCGGACAGGGCGAACGGGTTCTGCAGGGCTGGAACCCACAGCGTCGATGCCCGGGGAGTCCCATGGGGAGCCAAAAGCGAACTCCAGCTCCTCCAGAAATAGCTCTATGGAACCCGTCCGGAGCACCGGCCACATGTGAGTGGCCCAAACCAGGGCTTCACCGCCAAGGTGAAGGAACAGAAAGGACACCTTTTCGTGCTCGGAATTGAATTGGTGAAAATCAAAATAAGCCCTGCACTGTACCACAAATGGCCAGCAGGAGGCAGGGTCGCCATAGAAACGGCCGAGAGAAAACGAAAAACCAAGAGAACCTGCTGTCTCCATGTTTTAAGGCGGATTATTCTGTAACGGCATGAGCCGAATGGGAAGCAGGAGACGAACGCAGGTTCAAAAGTAAAGGGGTGATTTATCAACAAACAAACAAACTAAGGCAGACACAGCGAAAGGAACAGGCGAGGACTGAAAACGGGTGGATAACGAAAACGGGGCCGAAGCCGAAAACGGGTGTGAAACAAAACACAAAACGAGGAAGTGAACCTAACGTGCCAAACCTGGGGATGTGAGGGACGCGGACGAGCATGGACGAGCATGGACGAGCATGGACGAGCATGGACGAGCATGGACGAGCATGGACGAGCATGGACGAGCATGGACGAGCATGGACGAGCATGGACGAGCATGGACGAGCATGGACGAGCATGGACGGCGTGCGTTTGGGAAGCGAGACGGGGAACGGCGCGTAGGGACGCAACCGACATCAATAATCCGCGGTGATAGTGAGGTGAGTGCGGTTTAAATAGTATGGGTGTGATGATGAAATGAGGAACAGGTGCGTGTGATTATGACATGGGCAGGTGACGCTGGCGTGGTGGCCAGCGAGCGTGACAAGATCTAACATTGTAAACATTTAATTAGTTTCTATACCTGAATGTTTAACGTCAAATTTATGATGAAACATGAAAAAAACTTTAAAAAAATTACCATTTTGAATTCACAATATCACAAATTCAATGTCTAAAAGACATTGAATACCAGAACACACTTTATTGATTTGGTTTGGCATAAAGGCTTAGCTAGCCAACTTAAATTTAATCTCTAGTATTAAGACTAATAATGACTGATATTTTTATTGTCAACATATGCTGCTTTGCCATTTTTGCTCTGTGTGTATGTATGTGTGTGTATCATAGAGAAAGCATGCAAGGCACTTGTAAGGCACACAAGAAATTTTAAACATACAAATGCATTAATTTTTTTTTTATTTTGGTTCCTCTGTTCTGAAAATGTTTTTATTGTGTTTTTCCTATGGTTTGCTAAAAATGATAATGTCATTGGTATAATTTTTGCATATGATTGATTGATGCAATTGTAGTACAAACCATTATGTACCCTCAGTGTGGATGTGTAACTCTTGCCCTCAATAAAAGACATCTTATTTCAAAAACTGAGTTAGAAAAGCTCTTTAAATATAGTTTTACTTGTTTACTAGTACATTTAGTAACATATACTTTTATACTTCTACTTGAGTAAAATATATGTTATGCAACAATTTTTAACTTGGGTATCTTTTTAGCAGATTAGTAGTACTATGCCAGCCTAGTGTAGGTAAAGTATGGCATGAACTGAATATTTCAAACGTTCTCTTTGAAGTGTTTGAATAGTATGAGATCACTATCCTATAGTTTATACTACTTATACATCTAAGTTAACAATGTCCTCCTACAGTCATGATGAGTCTCAGTAAAGTGGCGAACAATGTATTGATTATCTCTCGCCCATCCCACCTTTTGGCCATAATTCAATAGGAAGACGGGAAAGGCCAGGTGAGCCGGCTCATTTACCGAATGCTTGCTAGAGGATGGGAGAAACTTAATGTTGACTTATTAACGGTATAATGGACAGAGGCAGCACCAGTAATCATGCTTTGGCTGATTGATCAGCACAGCTGTGTGATCGATGGCCTGCGTTCGCTCCCTTCACTCTCAGACGTATCGTAATCGGTCTCGGTAATTAAAAACCATTGATGGAGGTAAGGAGGGGCTTCGCCATGGCTGCACAAAGACACACCAAACAGTGTCAGTGGTGACACTTTCTGTCTGTCTAGTTAATTACTTTATGTTCATCTTAAACACACGTCAAAGGTTCTTTGCAGGGTGCTAATTCTTAACAAAACCTCTTCTAAATTTTGTCATACAGATTTTGTTTTGTGTTTAAATTAACTCGTTATTTTCACATACACAAACACACACTTTTGACTTGAGCTCCATAATGCAATAGAAGTGGTGCACCAGTGACCAGTAATACAATTTCAGGACTGTACCTCCCAAATTAGAATAGGCTAATGGTCTTTAACACAAGGGAATTTTTAAAAAAAATTTCGCTAAACCGATTTTCTCTCTGACATTTTGACTGTGAGCGAGTGCCATGTTAATAGTGTGACTTGTTAACAGTATTTACAGGAACATCACTCATTGTTCTCGCTTTCTTTCTCTCGTCCTCTTTCAAAATCCAATTGCACTCTGCTTCTATTTACAGCTGCCCCTCTCACACAGGGCTCTCTTAATTAATCCAAGATTGGAAAAATTAATTTAGCTGCAGGGTAGCTAATCAATATCCATGTCCTAAGCCCATTAAGTATCTGTCTGTCTTTCTTGCTCTCGCCCACCCTGTGGATTTACAAGTTGATTTTCTCCCCAATTAATCATAAAACCCCATTTTACATCCTTTAACAGAGGTCAATTAAATCAATAGACTCTTTATGAGAAGGGAACTAATGCAATCTCATGCATAAAGAAGCAAGGACAGACAGACACATTCACATGTAAAGAGCACAAAAGTCCTAACTAGCCATGTGAGACTCTAACAATTATTAAACAACATTGCCAGGATGACCATAAACTACCCACTGGTGATCTGACTGCAATGAAGTGCTGCAAACAAAATAGCTTTACATTCATTACAGATGAGCAACATATTGAAAATGAAGAGATACTATGAGTCCTATTAGTTCACTTAATGTCACGATCCGCGGCCAGAACCTGCCATTTTCGCCTGTGGGTACATCGCCCACAATCCCTTGCAGAAGCAAGATGGCCGCACCCTCACCTGAACCTTGATGTTTTTGATTACTGGCCTACCGCGTACAGCCGTACAGCTCTCCCTAACGCTGTTGCGGTAGCATAATGTCTGGTTTCCCGAGAGTATGGTGCGGTCTGTTGGATTACCTGTGCTGTTGCGGTTCCGTCCGCTGTTTTACTCTTTGTTGCAGTTCCGTTCGCTGGATTACCTGTTTTCTAGACTGTTGCATCTCCGGACTGTTATGCCCCCGGACTCTCGTGTTTGCAGCCCCGTCCGATACGTCCTGTTTTACAGCTCTGACCGCTTGTTTCGTCTGGATTAGCCTAGCTTCTCGCTAGCCTCTAGCTTTACCCTAGCTCTTCGTAGCGTCGTGTTTTTCTCCCATGCTTTTCTGTTCGCTGTGTTTCCCTAGGTTCTTTGTTGTCTTTATTTATTTAATTATTTATTAAGTAATTAATTTATTTATTTATTTATAATTATTATCATTGTTTTGTTTAAACTGTTTTTTTTTTTACTGTAGCCTTGCATTCGTCTGCGTTACACTTAACGTGCAGTGCTGGCAAAACACAAACTGAAAAGATGGCAATCACCTATCAGGATTAATGGTAAGGAGAACCTCTGCTGTTCTCTCATTTATCCTTATACTATAAATGAACTTGATATTTAATTAGTAGCAATAATTTGGAATAATTTGACAAATAGCTGGGTTGCATGGTGGTGCAGTGATTAGCAGTGTTGCCTCACAGCTTCGAGATCCCCCGGTTCCTTCCCACAGTCCAAAGACAGGTGTGGTAGGTTAATTTGTGTTTCCAAAGTGCCTTTAATGTGTGAGTGTGTGCATATGTGTGTGAGCGTATGTGCTCTATGATGGATTGGTGCCCTGTGCCACCAGCTAGGCACAGGCTTTCCTGGGACTCTGACTATTACTAAGCAGATAAGATAATGAATGAATGACAGACAAATAGCTCATAATCCATAATTTGTACTGCAGCCCTGTAGTACAAAAAAGTACTTAATCAGCCACTGGTTGTGCAAGTTCTCCTACTTAGAAAGATGAGAGAGGTCTGTAATTTTCCTCATAGGTACACTTCAACTATGAAAGACAAAATGAAAAAAAAAAAATCCAGGAAATCACATTGTAGGATTTTAAAATAATTTAATTGTAAATCATGGTGGAAATAAGTATTTGGTCATCCACAAGCAAGCAAGATTTCTGGCTCTCACAGACCTGTAATTATTTAAGAAACTCTTCTGTCCTCCACTTGCTACCTGTATTAATAGCACCTGTTATCTGTATAAAAGACACCTGTCCACAGCCTCAAACAGTCAGTCTCCAAACTCAATCATGGCCAAGAGCTGTCAAAGGACACCAGGAAGAAAATTGTAGACCTGCACCAGGAAGAGTGAATCTACAATAGGCAAGCAGGTTGGTATGAATAAATCAACTATGGGAGCAATTGTAAGAAAATGGAAGACATACAAGACCATTGATAATCTCCCTCGATCTGGGTCCCCACGCAAGATCTCATCCTGTGGGGTCAAAATGATCATGAGAATGGTGAGCAAAAATCCCAGAACTACACAGAGGGACCTGATGAATGACCTGCAGAGAGCTGGGACCAAAGTAACAAAGGCTACCATCAGTAACACACTACGCCGTGAGGGACTCAGATCCTGCAGTGCCAGGCATGTCCCCCTGCTTAAGCCAGTACATGTCCAGGCCCTTCTGAAGTTTGCCAGAGAGCATATGGATGATCCAGAAGAGAACTGGGAAAATATCATGTGGTCAGATGAAACCAAAATAGAACTTTTTGGTAAAGACTCAACTCGTCATGTTTGGAGGAAGAACACCGTGCATCCCCAAGAACACCATACCTACTGTGAAGCATGGGGGTGGAAACATCATGCTTTGGGGCTGTTTTTCTGCAAAGGCTACAGGATGACTGATCCGTGTTAAGGAAAGAATAAACGGAGCCTTTATCATTAGATTTTCAGCCAAAACCTCCTTCCATCAGTGAGAGCATTGAAGATGGAACATGGCTGGGTCTTACAGCATGACAATAATTCCAAACACACCGCTCGGGCAACAAAGGAGTGGCTCCGTAAAATGCATTTCAAGGTCCTGGAGTGGCCTAGCCACTGTCCAGACTTCAACCCCATAAAAAATGTGTGGAGGGAGTTGAAAGTCCGTGTTGCCCCAAAACATCACTGCTCTAGAGGAGATCTGTATGGAGGAATGGGCCAAGATACCAGCTACAGTGTGTGCAAACCTGGTGAAGACTTACAGGAAATGTTTGACCTCTGTCATTGCCAACAAAGGTTATGTTACAAAGTATTGAGTTGAACTTTTGTTATTGACCAAATACTTATCTTCCACCATAATTTACAATTAAATTATTTAAAAATCCTACAATGCGATTTCCTGGATATTTTTTTTCATTTAGTCTCTCATAGTTGAAGTGTACCTATGATGAAAATTACAGACCTCTCTCATCTTTCTAAGTAGGAGAACTTGCACAACCAGTAGCTGACTAAATACTTTTTTTCTTCACTATACTCTATGCCATAGTGTTCTATCTACCTAGAGTGCCTATAGAAAATTGCCATACCTCATACACCATACCTCACTTGATTTCAAGTGAAAAAACAAACTTTTTGTCTTATCTTTTGAAATAAAAACCTATTACAAGTATCTTTTATATATTTTTTAAATTATTAAGTTCAGTCAGATGTTGTGGTGAGTGGCAATGGACTAAAAGGATTAATAGGACTTAAAATGACACTGCATTGTTTTTTTTATTGGTGGTGTGTTTAAGGCAGAAGCCCAAACAATGTCTGTGTGGAACTTTTTCAGAAGAGGTTTCTCTACTGCCATCCTGCCATACAGGTTACCTTTGTTTAAAAGTTGTGAGATTGTCAACAGATCCACACACTGACCACTCTCAACCAGAAGTCTTTCAGGGTCGCTGCTTGCCTCTTGTTAGGTTATCTGATCAATGCCCCTATGTTTAAACATGCGGTTGGTGGTGCTATAAACAATCCACTTCTTGATAATGCTCTGAAGAGTTATCTATGGGATAATTAAAACCTCCAAAATCGTTTTGTATCATTTCCCTGACATGTGCCTTTTCACAACTTGATCCCAGATCTCTTTTTAATAATAGTGACTTCTTTTTCCACTAGAATGCACTCTAAAGGGTTAACAGACCTTAACCTGGCCTAATAGAGTGGACAGTAACTGGACATTCAAAGCAAGTGGACATTCGAAAAAAGCCTTATAACTATTGATAAAATAAGTAAAATCATTCTAGAAAATCAATTTTTTAAAATATTATATATATATATATATATATATATATATATATATATATATAAACAACACAATGTAACTCCAAGTAAATCAAACTTCTGTGAAATCAAACTGTCCACTTAGGAAGCAACACTGATTGACAATCAATTTCACATGCTGTTGTGCAAACGGAATAAGACAACAGGTGGAAATTATTGGCAATTAGCAAGACACACTCAATAAAGGAGTGGTTCTGCAGGTGGGGACCACAGACCACTTTCTCAGTACCTATGCTTTCTGGCTGATGTTTTGGTCACTTTTGAATGTTGGTGGTGCTTTCACACTTGTGCGGTGGTAGCATGAGACGGACTCTACAACCCACACAAGTGGCTCAGGTAGTGCAGCACATCCATGATGGCACATCAATGTGAGCTGTGGCAAGAAGGTTTGCTGTGTCTGTTAGCGTAGTGTCCAGAGGCTGGAGGCGCTACCAGGAGACGTGGAGGAGGCCGTAGGAGGGCAACAACCCAGCAGCAGGACCGCTACCTCCGCCTTTGTGCAAGGAGGAACAGGAGGAGCACTGCCAGAGCCCTGCAAAATGACCTCCAGCAGGCCACAGCTGTGCATGTATCTGCACAAACTGTTAGAAACCGACTCCATTAGAATGGTATGAGGGCCCCGACGTCCACAGATGGGGGTTGTGCTCACAGCCCAACACCGTGCAGGACACTTGGCATTTGCCAGAGAACACCAGGATTGGCAAATTTGCCACTGGCACCCTGTGCTCTTCACAGATGAAAGCAGGTTCACACTGAGCACATGTGACAGACGTGACAGAGTCTGGAGATGCCGTGGAGAGCGATCTGCTGCCTGCAACATCCTTCAGCATGACCGGTTTGGCAGTGAGTCAGTAATGGTGTCGGGTGGCATTTACTTTGGAGGGCCGCACAGCCCTCCATGTGCTTGTCATAGGTAGCCTGACTGCCATTAGGTACCGAGATGAGATCCTCAGACCCCTTGTGAGACCATATGCTGGTGCGGTTTTCCCTGGGTTCCTCCTAATGCAGGACAATGCTAGACCTCATGTGGCTGGAGTGTGTCAGCAGTTCCTGCAAGATGAAGGCATTGAAGCTATGGACTGGCCCGCCCGTTTCCCAGACCTGAATCCGATTGAGCACATCTGGGACATCATGTCTCACTGATTTGATTTCCATTGATGATTTCTGTGTGATTTTGTTGTCAGCACATTCAACTTTGTACAGAACAAAGTATTCAATGAGAATATTTCATTCATTCAGATCTAGGATGTGTTATTTGAGTGCTCCCTTTATTTCTTGAGCAGTGTATATGTTGTATATCCAAGAGGCGAGTTTGGAAACTTAGCAAGGTAACAAAAAATAGACAAAGTGACAGGCATACCTGATGCTGACATAATGTGTTTCACTGAGCAGACCATGAGATGGTACAATCACATTTACAATGTACATACATGTACAGTTTCTATTCATTGACACAAATTTGAGATATAGTCCTAGATCGATGATTGTTTCTGTGTAAATTGTACATTATTTTGGGGTGTTGAATTCATTATGCTGTGTTAGAAAGACTTTATAATTTATAATGTTCTGATTTTTGCATATATAAGTAATAACATTGTCTGCTGGTGATTCAAAAGACACCAAATTGTAGTAAAACAGTGTATGGGTACATAGCTTCACTACTGCAATGTGCTCTTGCAAATTTGATGGTGATTTCTGAAATGCCACGAGCATTTGTTTCTTTGGGAGACACCAAATGCGTTACATTCGTCGAGATGTATTTTTCGACCAAGCTACATCAAATAATTCCTTCAAGAAAGGAAATTAATGAGATTTCATCTCTGATGCACCATTCGAATTGGGAACTGATTTGACGCTGTCGCTTTCTTGGGATTCCATGGTTTCATCCCTCTGCCTTTCTTCTTTTTCCCACCTGATCACTTGAAAGCAGCCTATCACAGGTTCACCCCTTCACCCATACCTCTCCTATTTTGCATCCAGTAAGATTCCAATTTGTGCATCCTTAGGTGCCTGACTAGAATTTCCTAAATAAAAAAGAAAAATAAATATATAGATGAAATACATAAATAAATAGAATATTAAACCTAAAGTAACAAGTCTGTTTTGAAAATGTAGTGATTAAAAACCTTTTAAATATTTTAAAAATCTTCTCTTAAATCTAGTAAGAAAAAGTAAAACATATTAAGTTACAGAAGTAATCAAGTAAAGCAGAGATACCTAAAAAAAATCTTAAGTATAGTAACAAAGTACTTGTAGACAGTATATAAGGATTTGGTCCTTTGCATCAAAGTCTTACTGTAGCACAAGCGCTCTAAGTCAGCATTCCATCACATTTACTGGTGGTTTACCATTGCCTATTTTGTTACCTCTGTTGATTTTCTGGCTTGTACTTTGGACTGATCATTAATTGTGTTAGCTGGATATGTGACATGTCTGATATTAGCTTTCTATGATTGGTCTAACATTTTGGTTTTGACTGTTCTGCACATGGAACCTTTACAAAGTACCAGTTAAAAATGTGCCACCTCAGATTAATTCGATTATGCTGTCAGGGTAATACTGGATAAAGAGTCTCACCTGTGAACATTGGGCTCTGAACTTCTAACTGGAAGATTGTGAAGTGAAATTCCATCTCTGGCAAGCCCACTGTTGGAGCAGCCATACTTAGGAAGTCTCAGAGGCATCCAGATGAGATCACTCACTGGAAGAGGAAGGTGAAGTGCAAATAGATCCAAGACAAAGAAACACGAGTATGCACAGCAGGGGTAGTGCCTCAGGATCAAGCCCCTCTGAATAGAAGAAGTGTGTAGAAGAAGATACTTGCTACACCACACCAGACAGAATGAGTTGAAATACAGCTCAACTTGTTTGTTTGTCTATTTAAACTTGCTATCAGCATCAGTGGCCATTTCAGCGACACACACAAGGTTACATCAAGACTACTCATATATATATATATATATATATATATATATATATATATATATATATATATATATATATACACACTCAAGTCAGTGCCAATTTAGAGTAATCAATTAACCTAACACGCCTGTCTTTTTACTGTGAGAGGAAACCGGAGTACCTGGATTAAATAAACGTGGACACGATGATTACATGCAGACCCCACACAGAAAGGACCCAGGCCGCTCCACCCTGGGATTGAACCCAGGACCTTCTTGCTGTGAGGCAGAGGTGCTACCTACCGAGCAACCATGCCACCCAGCTCAACTAGGAGGTACACTATGTCCAAATGCAGGCACCTAATTTAACTAGTGAATTAGCTAGTTATTTTGGGTGGCACAGAGGCACAGCGGTTACTGTGGTTGCCTCACAGCTCCAGAATCCCTGGTTCAGTCCCGATTTCGGAGTTTGTATATCCTCCATGTGTCCATGTGGGTTTACTCCGGGTACTCTGGTTTATGTGTCCTACAATGAAGTGGCATCCTGTCTACGGTTGTTCTTGATTGCACCCTGTGCCGCCAGTTAGGCACCAGGCTTTCTTGCAACCCTCACCAGAATTAAACGGATAAGACAATGAATGAACGAGGATAAATGAATTCAGTGATTTTAACCGACTAACAGATGCATAAATTTACAGCTGTGCCATTTCCGTACTTGACCATTAAAAGTAGAACATACTAAAGAGCTCAGACACTTTTCTCCTCATTACAAGATTACCTACCCTACAACTCAGTTGGCCAAATTACATCAGTGCTACAGCTGTTCATTGCTGTTAGTGAGCAATGATGCCATTCCATTGAGCACCGAAGATTGTATAGCGTAATTACTGTTTACATTTCTACCAAGTTATATACTGAGTCTGACAGATACATGTACTGGATTTCCACAGAAATGTTTTTAGAATAATCATGCTTCACCAGCTGATAATTCTTATGGGGAAATCTGGTGTATGTCAAGAGAGTGCCATCTGTCAGAGAAATAATGTTGCAAGTGCAAGACAAATAATGTTGGGATGTTGTTTATTTGTGATTTGCCTTGGGAACACAATCACATTGTAGAGAAATTTGTGCTTCCAACTTTGGGGAAGGCCCATTCCTGTTTCAGCCTTACAATGCCATTATGCACAAATAATTGTTTTCAAGCTTGGTGTGTAAGAACCTGATTGCCTGCACAGAGCCTTACCTCCATATAACAAATGAATTGGAATACAGACCATGAAACACAACTCATCTCGGAACAGCAGTACTCTTGTAGGAAGTGTCTGCATAATCATATTCCAAAATGTATTGGAAAGACTCACACAAGAGCGGAGGATGTTAATGCAGTAGAGGATGGAGCAGTTCTATATTAATGGATATGTTTTTAGGTTAGTGATTGAGTTTTGATGTCTACAAATGTTTCACTATATAGTCTATGTTAACATGGCTATACGTCCTCTATTAAGATCTAAAGTGAAGCGAGAATCATCTTAATGTCTCTTAGAACAAGTTATCTTGATGTGCAGTGCTAAGAGTCTGTCTTCCATCCCCCTAAAGTGAGCCATCCATTATGTGTGATAGTGCATAACTGATTCTGAATCAGATTACTTCCTCAAAGATGCCTTGCTCCCAAAGTTGAATATGAATACTGAATATAAATACTGAGCAGCATCAGTCAAAGAAAATTGGATATTCACTGTAACTGCCTAGAAACGATGTAACTCAGGTGGAGCAAATTATAGCAGCGGTGTGACAACTAAGTCATGAACTTTTCGACCTCAAACTCTGCAAAATAATTTATCAGCTTAATCCACGTACTCTGTGGTAAGTGATGTGCAGAATTCAGTCTACCTAGATAAACAAGGATTTGTGTTTCTCTGTAAAGGAGATGCTGAATACAGAGGAGAGGAAAAACAAATGCAAGATATTACTATTCATACTATATTAACACACATAGCACGCTATGTGGGAGAGAGATTAGGAAACTATGTAGCCATGTGCATGTCTGGGAAAACTGTCTGTGCCCCTGTGCATTTAGACATTTGGAAACGTTGACGGTGTGTAACTTTTTATCTGGAAAGTGTGTATGATTGTGTGTATGGATTCTGGGAGATGCAGGTGTGATTGGATATCGATCCAGACTGCAGTGTCACTCTGCAGAAGGCTTGCACATGCACACAAACAGTAAAACTGCAGAGACTTTCTTGTTTTCTCTCTCTTGTTCTCACTCACACACACACACACACACACACATTCAAAACACAACACAACACATACTGACACACATGCATACTTAAGTAGGAGCTGTACACTCCCGCAATCTATAAGGCAAATAAAGATCAACCATTATCAAGTCAAAACACTAGTTGGTCACACGGAATGCCCCTCAAACCACTGCACAGGCCAATTTTTTTCCTTTTTCTGACTGTTTTATGCTCAATTATAAGCTTATTAAGTACATAACATAGTAAGATTAGTGCTAAATTAAAATAAAAACAATACGTATCTAATGTATTGCTGTATTCAGCACTCTGCCTCATCAGCTATAAGTAATGTACTGTATTTTCCCTATAAAGTGTTAATGAATTACTAGATCTCATCAACCATTCTCTCTACCTCTGTTCCACTCTGTTAGATAATTAAAACTGGAGCCTTTCTTATGAAAGTATGTGAATCCTCAAAGGAAAGCAAACATTAGACCCTCATGCACACAAGTCTTAATAAAGAGAGAAGGTGAGAAAGCAAGAGTGAGTGAGGGCATGTAGGGGTCGTAGGTTTCCTAGTGGCAATAACTTTATTTGAGAAATAAAAATTGCAGGCCATTAGGGCTGGTGAATGGAAGCTCTTTTTATTGAGCGCTGAGCTTTTATGATAATTTAATAAGCGCTATTGCCCCGGCAGACTGAGCTGGGGCCTTTGAGCTGTGGAGGATAGAGATGGAAGCTACTGTTTCTCAGTAGCACTCTTTATCCTGAAGTCCTGTTGTGAGTTTAAATCTCAATCAGAAGATAAGAAACTCAACTGATCGCATGCAGTTTGCATAGACAGTCTGCTCAACGCTTCACAGATATACCAGGAAACTGATCCTGATACTGCTGGTGTTATTCTATTAAGTTAATTATGGTCTGGTATCTGCACTGTCCAGTGTATATATGTTATTGTCCTGGACAATAATGCAACAAAGGGACCTTAATGCAAGTAAGGGACCATCTAATGGCCTGGCCATTAGAAAATGTAGTAAAGGGGACTAACAAAGTACATAAAGAAACAGATGGACTACAGTTTGTAAATTTAGAACTATAAAGTGCAGTGACCACCAAAACATAAATAAAGAATAACCAGACTATCAACTGAAATATATAGAATTCATAAGACATTTACATAGTACTGTACAGTATTTGCAATTGCATTTGCCAACAATTCTCCAAAACTGGATTGATACACTGTGACTTCACTAATTAATTAGTCAACAAACAGAAAGTTTTTAATGCTTCCACAGCCTCTTGTTCGTGCAGAGAGAGCACTACTACACTCACAGACACACACAGGATTTGAGTTATAATGTACCTGGTCGAGTGAGGTGGGAGGTTTTTGTGTTTGTATTTTATTGTAATCTAATAAAGTGACTGAGAAATAATTATATATCGCAATTATACCATTGCCACAAGAGAACGTAAAGGGCTTCCCCTGCTGCTCTATAAAAAGGTTCTCAGAGGCTACTTTTGGTGAGTGTACCTCTTGGTGAGAAATTGTTGATGCTAGACATGCCTCTACAACACACTCAAAGACATTTTGCCCAGTTGAAAGACTCTGAGAAGCTTCACATTGTTCAACTGATAAAAGCAGGATGGTCGTTTCGAACTGTCGAATTGCCTGCCATTTATGCCATTCTGACCTAACTGTTAGGAGGTGTTGGGAGCAGTGGTTCCATGAGGACACACACACACACACACAAACACCGGACAGCCCAGACAGACCACCAGTAGAGAGGATTGTTTGAACGTGGACAACTCCCACAGTCTTGTTGTCCACCATCCAGACACAGGTGGCATCTTCACTACACAGCCCTTTCTCTGCCCAGACCATGTTCAGGTGCTTAGCAGAAGGAAAGTTGTTGTGACTGCACTCATTACATGTCCTGCCATTGATAGTCAGCCACTATTGCCTTCATTTGCAGTGGTGTTGTGAACAAGAAACCTGGACAGCTGTGGACTGGAACCGTATCACCTTTAGCAACAAATCCAGGTTATGTTGGGGATTTGATGATGGTCGGGTTCTTCATGGTGAGTGCTTTGTCACCTGTTACTAAAAAGTATCTAATAGCGTTTAATACTTCCACGAGCATGTAGCTGCGATACATATTGGCATGGACTGGATAAGTTTTTTTTAATGTAGATGACATCAATGTTCAGCTTGAACCAAACCTTGCATGCAGTCTTCATCGAAGGCTTCCTTAGGTCCGCAATGAACAAGATGCCTAGCATCCTTCACATACAAGAGTTATCTGACCAGATAACACGTTTCCAGTCATGAACAGTCAAATTTATGTCTTTTCACCTACTGTAACTGGGAAACATTGTGAGGAGAAGTGAGCAAAGGCTTCTTACGTGCCACTCTACTCCATATGTTCATGGTATGCAGTTCCCTGCAGTGATGTTCTTTCAGAGATTTTTTTTGTGAGGGACCTGCATTGACTTCTAGAAGCAATTCTTGCCTGGAAATGAAGAGATTTTTATTCATGACCGTATGCTTCAATTCACCTGCAAAACCAGGATCAAACAGTCCTTTCTACTTGTGATCTGTCTGGACTGTCCGGAGCCTGTTCATCGTGTGTGTGTGTGACTTCACAGAATCACTGCTCCCAACACCACATGATGGGCAATTTGTTGAAACAAGCATCTTGCTTCTCTCAGTCCAATTATGTGCCTCCTTGTCACCTGGACAAAATGTCTTCGAGTGCATCATAGAGGTATGTCTAGCAGTAAGCAATCTCTCACCAGGAGGTACACTACCCAAAAGTAGCCTCTGGGAGCCTTTTTAAAGGGCAGGAGGAGAAGCACTTTCACGCTGTCTTCTGGCAAGGTCCAGTATCTCATCAAACCACACCTGAGACATAACTGCATGTCGAGTTTTGCAGCAATCTGACATTTCTAACTGCGTGCATTACTTTTTTGTCAATGAGTATTTACCTCTCATTGCTTCATTTGAACATGTTATGAATCATTCATGAGTCACATTTTGTTCATGAATACAGCCGTATATGATTACACTTTAGAAAGTCCTACTGTGTCCTGAATCTGAATTGTTTTGTAGGTGGCACCATGTTCCTTCAGGCATAACTCACTGCAAATAACAGGTGCCTCCACCCTGAACTTCAGAGTTTCATCTCAGGTCAATCTCCTAAACCTGATTACAGCACAGTGGGACTCTATCCACGCCTTCACTACCTATAGTACATAAAACCACTCTCACATTCTCAGCACCCCTGTGTTTCCTTTTCCCATCATCCTCTCTCTCTCTTCCATTATTCTTTCCTCTCAGTCTCTATCGATCGGTTCTTATCAGAAAAGGAGCTAAAGCACTAGAGCTGTTGTTTGCATCAAACAGATCTCTTTGGTTAAGTGGGGTTAACTAACTAGTCAGATCAGCTAGCCAAGACTAGTTTGTCAGTGCTGATCCTGTGCTCTGGTTCACTCATATCATAAAAACATTATGTGGTCTTCTGTGCAGAGGTCCTGTATTGTTAAATCCCACATAGATAGTATAGGGGCTTCAAAGAGTGTTTTGCATTAACAAATATTCATTTCAATGGGGTTAGCTCACTGGCATTTTGTCCATGAGTAAAACAAGGTCCCTCCTGTAATTTTAGACAACATAATTTCAGTCACTTGCAACCCAAAACCAAATAGTGACTTTTAAGGGATACTAATTACTAAACATAAGAGGCAAAAAAAGGCAAAAACTTACACAACACAAAAAATAAAAATTTAAATAGGCTTTTAACATTTAACAGCTCAACTCTGTACTTCTGAATGACAGTAGCTGCTAAATGCTTTAAACATTAGTTAATGAGATCTTCATAAGTCCCTAATTTGCATCTCTGCCATCATTCTTAGCACATAAGGAAAAATTCAGTAGGTATTGTTTGGTATTATGTTAGTGATGTGGCTCAGTGATTAATACTCTGGACTACTAATTGAATTACTAATCCAGAGCTCCACCCAGTCACCATCACCATGGTGTATATATATATATGTATATATATATATATATATATATATATATATATATATATATATATTATATATATTATATATATATATATGCTCGAAAACTTTGTGAACCCCTTAGAATTTTCTATATCTGCATAAATATGACCTAAAACATCAACAGATTTTTCACACAAGTCCTAAAAGTAGATAAAGAGAGCCCAGTTTAAACAAAGGAGACAAAAATCTTATACTTGGACATTTATTATTGTGGAAAATGATCCAGTATTACATATTAGTAAGTGGCAAAAGTATGTGAACCTCTAGAATTAGCAGTTAATTTGACAATCAGTGAGTAGGCACCCTGTTTTATTTAAAGAACAGGGATCAATCGAAGTCTGCTCTTCACAACACAGGTTTATGGAAGTGTATCATGGCACGAACAAAAGAGATTTCTGAGGAACTCAGAAAAAGAGTTATTGATGCTCATCAGGCTGGAAAAAGTTACAAAGTCATCTCTAAAGAGTTTGGACTCCACCAATTCACAGTCAGACAGATTGTGTACAAATGGAGAAATTTCAAGACCATTGTTATCCTTCCCAGGAGTGATCAACCAACAAAGATCACTCCAAGAGCAAGGCGTGTAATAGTTCGCGAGGTCACAAAGGACCCCAAGGTAACTTCTAAGCAGCTGAAGGTCTCTCTCACATTGGCTAATATTAATGATCATGAGTCAACCATCAGAAGAACACTGAACAACAATGGTGTGCATGGCAGGGTTGCAAGGAGAAAGCCACTGCTCTCCAAAAAGAACATTTCTGCTCATCTGCAGTTTGCTAAAGATCACGTGGACAAGCCAGAAGGCTATTGGAAGAATGTTTTGTGGACGGATGAGAATAAAATAGAACTTCTTGGTTTTAGAGAAAAGCATTATGTTTGGAGAAAGTAAAACACTGCATTCCAGCATAAGAACCTTATCCCATCTGTGAAACATGGTGGTGGTAGTATCATGGTTTATGCCTGTTTTGCTGCATCTGGGCCAGGACGGCTTGCCATCATTGATGGAACAATGAATTCTGAATTATATCAGACAACTCTAAAGGAAAATGTCAGGACATCTGTCCATTAACTGAATCTCAAGAGAAGGTGGGTCATGCAGTAAGACAATGACCCGAAGCACACAAGTCGTTCCACCAAAGAATAGTTACAGAAGAATAAATTTAATGTTTTGGAATGGAATTAATGTTTTGTAAGTTAATTAATGTTTTGTAAGTTAATGTGTTTGAAGTAAAAGTCCTGACCTTAATCCAATCGAAATGTTGTGAAAGGACCTGAAGCGAGTTAAAGTGAGGAAATCCACCAACATCCCAGAGATGTATTAGGAGTCATGCTTTAGCCGCTAATGGCCAGCATTGTCTCACTTTTGCGGCATGGGACTGCTCGGCGCAATTGCGCATGCGCCAGCCCTGATCTGGCGTGATGCGCTTTAAATTACCGACACCTATTTTTGGGGCTATATAAGTCCTGGTGTCCCCATGCGTGCTCCAGGTGACAGACGGTTGTTTTGGGAAAGGGGTGTAGCTGGCGGTTTGTAGATCGGCAGTAATGTACAGTCAGGAGACTGGAGGTGATCTAGGGCATAGAAAGGTAGGAAGGGTAAGATTCCTTTGTATGCTTACCTGGTCGCCTGCACATGGTCTCCTCGCTGTCCCTCAGCAGCTATCAGCTCCCCCCGTTTTCGCTCTGTCGAGGAACGTAGCGCTGCTTATCAGCATCGGTATTCCTCATTTCCGTGTTTCTCGCTGCCTGTAGCGGGCAGTTTCGTTGAACGCCTTGCAACCGCGTCTGTGTTCTGCTCCTGTAGTCTGTGTGGCCGTGGTTGACTTTGCGTGTGCATCTTCCGCGTTCGTTTCATGCTGCACGGACTGTCCGGAGAACCGTTACACACCTCACGCGGCCTCTGGGATTTGGGGAATCCCCAGGGGCTTACATCATCGCACGCTCCACTTGCTCTCAGAGCTGCTCCCTGTGCACGCGTAGTCCGAGAGCAAGTGTTCGCTCTGTGTTTTAAAAGGACCGTTTTTGTCGTTTTTCTTTGCGCTCCTGCAAAGCCCTAGAGCGCTATTGCAGGGTTTTGCTTTTAACCCAGTTGTTTAAAAGAGTTTGCTTTCATTTGTGTCGTTCAACAGCTCTTTCTTCTGCCGTTCTTCTGCCCTTCCTTCTCGTTTCTCTGTCTCGGGGGATGTGGCGCGTTCAGATTACGTTAGCCCCTGGCACTAGAGATCAAGCCTTCGAGGGTCGGGTCTCGCATGGATAGCGGACCCGAGCCTTCAGTTTTGTTTCTACATTTTGGACTGTGCAGGACTGATCAACAGTTACAGGAAACGTTTAGTTGCAGTTATTGCTGCACAGGGGTACCAGATAGTGAAAGCAAGGTTCACATACTTTTGCCACTCACTAATATGTAATACTAGATAATTTTCACAATAAATAAATGACCAAGTATAATATTTTTGTGTCATTTGTTTAACTGGGTTCTCTTTATCTACTTTTAGGATTCACAAACTTTCAAGCACCAGTGTGTGTGTGTGTGTGTATATATATATATATATATCTATATATATATATCTATATATATATATACTGCTCAAAAAAATAAAGGGAAAGCTTGGAGTTATATTGTGTTGTTTAACTGTTCCCTTTATTTTTTTGAGCAATATACATATATATATATATATATATATATATATATATATATATATATATATACACATACATATAAGCTTGAGTGTGAATTACTAGTGTACATAAATTACTAGTATTTGGCCAGTTTCATATGTCTTATTTCTTAACTGAAATAAATCCTTGATTATGTGATGGTTATTGTTGTGGACACAAGTCAGAAGGTGTTAACCAATAAGATACAATAAGATCTCAGTAGAGCATGGCATACACTAGGACTGGGTGTTTAATTTTTTATTTTATATTTTGCTGTTCTGTACCCAAGGAATAGGCTGTGTTGCTGTCTGTCACATGAAGTGTTTCAAAATATTGACAAAATATGAGACTGTAAATCAAACATTAATGTATTACTGCATCTCAGCTATGCCATGGTTTATTCTGTCCACAGTAGGCTAAATCCTGGGACTCTGGCATGTCAGCTTTATGAGTGCCCCTCACACATTTATGGCACTGGTGTCATCACTAAGAAATAACTTTATTTTACTTTATCCCTTTGTTACAAAACTGCAATTCTCTTTTAAACAACTCTGTGGTTGACTCTACATTAACAATTTACACTATTTCTCTCTGGATTTTAGATCAGGTGACAATGAAGGAAAGTCCGCACTCTTTGATCGTCTTGTGTGTTCTGGCAGTTGTTGCATTGAGGTGTGTTTTGGGTCACACTGCTACAGTATCAATCCTTCTACATAGAGACCTATACAAGCATTTTCACTATTGGTTTCAAGACATTCGGCATGCATCCAACATGGCCATTAAATCATGTTTTAATATGATGAAAAACTTTTAAGATAGACATTTACTATGGAAAATTCCTACTCCCTCCTACAAAATCATTTACATTTCTACACTCTAGCTTGGGTGAGGCTGTGTGTGATAAAAATGGATTGGTCTGCTGTTATAGTGTAGATATTAGCAGGACATTGATCTAGAACCGTTACCAATTCTTCTTGCTGACATTATCATTTTGCAGAATGAAAGCAAAAGAGAGTGAGTGAGAGATAGAAAGGTTAAAAGTGCAAGAAGATCACTATGATTTAGATGTGTCAATCCAAATGTTGTGGCATATGAGAGAAACAAGATCCAAAACAAGGCATGTTGTGTGTTACTTCTATTCGAGTTTAATTAAAATTTTCGATAGCTTTGTTGGAAATACTGACTACATGTGACATGGGTATATGAGAAGTTTAGCTTTGGTTAAACATGATGCTTGTGTTTTACTTGGGAGCAATCTCAATAGAAACAAGAGCTTTGGTTAGTAGGGTTCTCCTTAGCAACTAGCAAGAATGGGATAGGGGTTGAAGCAGTGGCATCTTGTGACAGGTATGTCAAGGACATTATTCATTTTGGACACTTATCCAAAATTTGATTTAACAGCTGAGCTGTGTAACACAAGGTTAGAGCAAAATATGGGATATAGCTGTTCATTTGCAACATCGAATGTAGAACACCAATATACAGCCCAAATCAGAAAAAGTTTGGACGATATGGAAAATGCATATAAAAAATACATGCAGTATTCCTTACATTTCCTTTGACTTTTATTTCATTGCAGACAGAATGAACCTGAGATATTTTTTGTTTCTGGTCAACAATAGTCTTTCTTTGAGGAACATTGTTTTTAAACATTTCAATAATTTTATTATACATTTGCTGATAAACTGGAGATCGTCTCCCCAAAGCCTTTCAAAGCCTTTTGTGGATACTGCTTTTGTACCAAATCATGATTATAATCACCTGTTGGCATTACCTGTTCACATCTTTTTTTTTTTACCTCATTACTAGTCCTAAATTGCCCCATTCCAACTTTTTTGGAATGTGTTGCTGGCCTGAAATTCTGGAATATATGTTTATTAACAAATTAAATGATGTTGACCAGAAAAGAACCTGGTTCATACTCTCTGCAATGACTGTGGTAGCCTAGTGGTTAAGGTACTGAACTCTGGACCACAAGGTCCAGGGTTCAAATCCCATCTCTGCCAACCAACCCACTGTTGGCTCCTTGAGCAAGGCCCTTAACCCACAATTGCCTGGATTGTAAGACTGTATCAATTGTAAGTCGCTCTGGATAAGGGTGTCTGCTAAATGCTGGAAATGTAAGGTACATGGCATATATTTTTTATTTGCATTTTCCATACCGTCCCAACTTTTTCTGATTTGGGTTTGTATGAATGAAATATTCCTATTAAATTTTGTTGCTTTTTTTCTTAATCTGATCTTTGGTCACAATGGAGCTCTGAACTTGAGCAGTGAATTAAATCAATGTAATCATCCAACTGGACTTCAATTCCCAGGAAAAAAGGCATGTAACCTAGTTGCCTGTTTACAAATTGAACACATTGCGTGATAGTTTTTGGCAAAATGGTGCCATTAAGGTGTCTGAGCTGCCTTAAGTCACCACAGAGAAACAATGCATCTCTGTTTTCCTTTTAATGGTGCTTAATGTGGCTTTGGAACTTCGGAGCCCAGCTATTATAGCACTACTGGTGTTGTGAGCAGATGGACCACATGCAGGCATCGTCCATCAAACAGAATGTAACAATAAGATATGAACACAGCCGACGTTGCATGTGCCTATTAAGCTGTATTTTTTTCTTTTTTCTGTTTTAAAGTGAGTAACTAACAATTAAATTTGTGTCCTTTAACAAACATAAATGTGTCACCATTAACAAATTGCCTTTGTATAAGCTAAAGAAAGCAATCATGGGCATCCTGTTATTGGAAAATAATTAACTTCTGTGTGGTAACTGCATCATAAAACCCAAAATATTAATTTACTATAACAGCTCTCCCAGTCATGCTTTATTCCTTACTTACCCACGCATCATATACAGCACTTATGTAATATCATTTATTGTTTTCCACTGCATGTTAGGTACAATAAATAAACCTCACTAGATGAGGTTCAAAATTAACATGCTCTAATATTTTCAGAGAGTGATTAAAGCATCTTTGTTTCTCCCTCCAAATTTTAAGGACTCTACAAGTACAGGCTCCATTAGCTGCAACTCTAAATTATTAACCCTAATAAATATTTCACAGGTAAGTGACATCACATCCCTTTTTAAGCAATCAAGTTAATGATTTAATTGGCTGTTAGAATGATGAATAGAAGCATAATTAGCAGATCACTCTCATTCAAGTGCCACCCTAATGACCCAAGATCCAGCCCTCTTAATCAGTCAGAAACTTTAAATGAGTTTCATAATCATCTGGTATTACACTGTAGGTCAGGAGTTGAATATTTGTGAAGAGTAGTGATTTCTGTGCTAATTACTGGGTAGTTGTATGTCAAATTCCTGAAAAGCTGTTGTATAGCCCTTTATCCACTGAATGGATAGCATACACTAGCTGCTATTTAAACTGGGATAGTTGAGGAGGGAAATGTAATGAATAGTATTGTACATAAATGCATAGATTTTAATTATCACAAAGAAAGCCCTCAAGGACATGGACAGAACACACCAAACTCTAACAAGTGAACAGAGCCTGCATCCTGTCGTTGTGAGGCACAGAGCTGTCCAATATCATAAAGTGTACTATAAATAATGCAGATCCTGTAGCTTGGAGTCAAGAGCCAGCTTCTAGAAACAGCTGTTAGTCAGGACAGTGGTGGCAGCAGGTATTGTTTTCGCTCCAGTGCTTTGGTGGAGCTGTTATGATGGTGCTTCATACTAAAATATATATTAGCACTAGAGATGCTGTGTTGTAATGAAACAAATAATGACAAATTTGGCAACAATTACCATAGGTGTTTGTGGATAAATAAGAAATAAAGAAATGAAATCCTTACTGTTAAGCATGAGGGTTTTCTTTTATAATGTTTGGGCTTCTGTGGCAGTGGGTGGCACTGAAAATGAATTGGACCAACAATCAAAACATCTCATAATCAAACTATCAGTAACATAGCAACTCTTAACCTATCATTTTAGACATACCAGTAATCACTGGTTATTTCCCTTTCTTAATTCATTGAATACTTATTTTTATGTTATACTGTACAGTTTACTTGACCTATTTTTACATACTTGTGCACATAAACAAGACAGGAGTGCTTTGTGATTGAGTGAAAGATGCTAAAACATTCCTGGTTCTAGTGTATGTAGCATCAGAAAGAAGAGTAGGCTTGTGTCCACACAGGTAATTAATAATGCAAACCACTGCAGTCGACTGATAGCATTTAACACAAAACCCTCTGCCTAGTTTTGTCATCTGAGAGCACACACATACACACAAACCTGGTGGGGTAAAAGTCATCAGTACTGTTTTATTACATGATGTATTAAATTGTGTCTACAGCAACAGGCATTCTTCACAAAACTTCTTTTTGTGTGTTAAAATGTATTAGTCCATAGCATGTTCCAATCCATAACAGTCCAGGTTTCTCATTCACAACACCACCGCAAACAAAGGTGTCTAGCTGTCAATGGTAGGGCATGTAAATGGGCCCTGTGACAACAAATTTCCTTCTGCTAAGCACCTGGAAATGGTCTGAGCAGAGGCAGGAGGGTGTAGTGAAGATGCCACCTGTGTCTGGATGGTGGACAATGAAACTGTGGGAGCTGCTCATGCTTGTCAGTGGATCAAACTATCCTCTGAACTGGTGGTCGGTCTGGGCCGTTCGGAGCCTGTTTGCCGTGGGTACTTGCCCTCAAAAAACCACTGCTCAGAACACCCACTAACAGGTAGGTCAGAACAGCCTAGATGGCGAGCAATTCATCAAAATGACCATCCTGCTTCTCTCAGTCCAATGATATGTCTCCTCTTAAGGTCTGATAACTGCGCAAAATATCTTTGAGTGCATAGTAGATGCATGTCTAGCAGTCAACAATATCTCACCAAGATGTACACTACCCAGAAGTAACACCTGAGAGCCTTTTTATAGTGCAGCAGGGGAAACAATTTTACACCCTCTTGTGGCAAGACCCAGGGTCTAATCAGACCACAGCTGTAATCATTTACATCTCCCTGAGACGTAACTGTCTGCTGAGTTTTGCAGCAATCCGACGTTTCTATCTGGTGTGTTATTTTTTTTTCCCCATCATGATCTCACAATAATCCTAACAGCATCTTGTGATGTTACTCAATTCTTGGCTTTCTCAGTCTTTATGTACCCCCATAATGCTTGATATGGTTTAGGTCAGACGACAGACGAAAATTCTGAAATTAAAGATATAACTTTTAACTCAAGTTGCTTTGTTATTTATATGAAGAAAAATACACTGCTTCACATTAGAGAAAATTCAGATTTTTGATCCCCGCAGTACGTAGGACACTTGGTTAGATGACTTTATTACAAGTAAAGTCAGTACCTCTACAAACTGTGCTGTTTCCTTGCAAATTAAGTACCACTCACAGCCTGCTTGGTTTGGTTTTATGTTCAAACCACCAGTGTCCCATACACAGTGTCTGACAGTGGATATTGGCCTGTAATTTAGAATTGGCCTGTAATTTAGAATGAAGTGAAAGCACACCGCCCTCCAGCATTTTACACTATTGGTAGCTGTTTTGTCATGTTGTTGCAAACAAACTTGTTTACTATTTTTTTAAATAATGAAAAACATGTATTGCTAACAAGCTCCCACTGCACCAAATTTGTGTACACATAAGATTTTCCTAAAATAATTTAGGACACTGAGTAGCATTTAGGAAGCAAACAGATCCACAGCTAAATGTCATGGCTAAATGGTTAACTGCACAATAAATAAAGACTTTTTCCATGGTCATGCAATACTGCAAGCAGACTGGCAGTTTCTAGTTTGATAGCATAAAATAAGACCTAATGATGCAGCACACATTTAAAAATCAGCCAAGCTGGAGACTGACTCCAAGCTGGCTAGCTATTTTATACTCTATCAGCCACCTGTCCACAACACACACACACACACACACACACACACACACACACACACACACACCGTCCTTCTCAGCACATCACACTTTTTCTCTCTCAAGGATCAATTTAGCCCTTGTCTCAGGCCAGCAATCACACACACATACAGCTTGATTTGCCTGGCCTCACTTGTCCATCTCTCTGAATCTCCAATAATGCCACTTTCCACTTATCTTAATTGTGTGTCAGGGCGTCCATCTGTACACGGTTGTGCGCGGACTCCTCTTTGTCACTGGTCTTGACAGACCACTCAGATTTCACCCTGATGGTGAGATTAAAGGTCCTGAGTTTAATAACATCACCCAAAGGTGCACAGGCACACCCCTAACAGGAGTTTCAGTGCATGGCGTCACTCTGATTGGCTCTGTCAGCCAGCAATGTGATGGGCAAGAGGCATTAGCAGCACAAATTCAGTCTCAGTCTGGTAAATTCCCCCTAAGCAACAGATCTCAACAGCTTACTGAAACTGGGTCTTCATGTAATTTTTCAATAAGATAACATCTACATCAATATACACTGTCTTCATAAGTGTCAACCAGAGAGAGAGAGAGAGATTGACTGAATGAGTGCATAAGTGTGTAATGGTTGCTCATGCAACTACTGTATGCCTGTTAGGCATGTGCATATGTAAGCAAATAGCAAGGTCTCTGGCAGAAAATTAGGAATACAATATAAGACTGACAAAGAATATCCACAGCTCGCAATCAAGTTGCGTCTTTTTTACAACAGTGCTACAAAAACTAAGTCATTCCAAGCTACACACCTCTTTTGAAAGCATTGGATTCAAAGTGCTGGATAGTGTAATGCTTTGTTGATGACCATGTAGAAACAGAGATAATAGATATAGCATGTGTATATAAGTTTGATTGTATCTATATTTGACATACTATATTTTTGTATGTGCTTGTGATGTTGAGTAAAGAAATACAGTACTGTGCAAAAGTCTTAGGCCACCATTAGAAACATTTTAAACTTGTATATGTCACTCCATAATACTCTATTCCGTTGATGGTCATTCAAATTTTTATGAGCTTTTTCATATCTTAACCTTTCCATCCTGTTCCCCTTCTGAAAAAGTGTTTTCTTGGCTGCTACCCTTCCATAAAGACCATTCCTGATCAAGCTTCTTCAGACTGTAGAAGGGTCAACTTGGCATCCAGATGAACCTGCCAGATGCTGCCATTGCTCAAGTGTAAAGAGAGGGCACACTAAATACTTGCCACTGTAGCCTATAGAAGCTACCTTTTTGTATTTAAAAGAAATGAATACTGAATACAGTACTGTGAATAAGACTTTTGCACAGTGCGGTATATTTTTCCCCCACTGTTTGGTGTGTTTTGGGGCAAGTGTGTTGAGTTAGGTTGTGCTGAAAACAATATACCAGCACTTTTTACTATATAAAACGCTAAATCAAAAAAGCAACATTTAAATCTTAAACATTGCTTAAAAATAATTTTATAGCAGTAGAAGTGTTTAGGTCAAAGTATGGAGAACCACTGAAATGCCCAGGTCCAGGGTCAACTGAAAATTAAAAACCAATATCCGCTGCCAAACACTGTGTATGGGACACTGGTGGTTTGAACATAAAACCAAACCAAGCAGGCTGGAAGTGGTACTTTAATTTGCAAGGAAACAGTGCAATTTGTTGAGGTCCTGACTTTACTCGCTATAAAATCATCTAACCAAGAGTCCCAGCAGAACACTGCTCAGAGCAGCACACGCGCACACTGCAACAACTTGTTTTCCTTCCAAAGTGCATCTTGGTGCCATCAGTTCCCCAGGTAAACAGCTCACAACTACATAGCCATTCATGTTTTGTAGAAGCAAACTGGAATCACAATCTTCTTCCATTGCTCTAAGGTCCAGTCATGATTCTCAAGCACATTGCAGGCACTTTCAATAGTGGACAGGGTTTAGCATGATAAGCACTCTGACCAGGCTACAGTCATACAGCTCCATACTCAGCACTGTGTGATTCACTGTGTGTTGTGAAGCACTCCTCTTGCAGCCAACTTAACGGTTTCTGTGATTTGTGAAGCAGAAACCAGATGGGATAGCTTTCATTTAGCATTGATAAGCGTTGGATGCCCAACACCCTGTCATCAGTTCCTGGCTTATCCCACCTCAGTCCACTGCTGCTAGTCACTCACAACTGCTGACCCAGACTATCCCAAGCTTTGCTGTTTCAGAGATGATCCAAGCCAGTTTTCAAAGTTCTTCAGGGTTTTACACCCGCCAGTTCTTCATCCAACACACTGACTATGGATATTGACTGTTTTATTAAAATCTAATATGTGCTAGATCTTGACATGTGCAATTTAAATTTGATAATGCAAATTATTTTACAGTGGTGCTTGAAAGTTTGTGAACCATTAGAATTGTTTATATTTCTGCATATATATGACATACACATTCATTATATTTTCACACAAGTCCTAAAAATAGATAAAAAGAACCCAGTTAAACAAATGAGACAAAATATGGTCATTTATTTAATGATGAGGCAATATTAGATATTAGTGAGTGGCAAAAGTATGTGAACCTCTAGGATTAGCAGTTAATTTGAAGGTGAGATTGGAGTCAGGTGTTTTCAATCAATGGGATGACAATCAGGTGTGAGTGGGCACCATGTTTTCTTTAAAGAACAGGGATCTATCAGTCTGCACTTGTGTATCATGGCACGAACAAAGGAGATTTCTGAGGACCTCAGAGAAAGAGTTGTTGATGCTCATCAGGCTGGAAAAGATTACAAAACCATCTCGAAAGAGTTTGGACTCCACCAATTCACAGTCAGACAGATTGTGTACAAATGGAGGAAATTCAAGACCATTGTTGCCCTCCCCAGGAGTGGTCGACCAACAAAGATCACTCCAAGAGCAAGGCGTGTAGTAGTTGGTGAGGTCACAAAGGACCCCAGGGTACTGAAGGCCTCTCTCACATTGGCTAATGTTAATGTTCATGAGTCCACCATCAGAAGAACACTGAACAACAATGGTGTGCATGGCAGAGTTGCAAGGAGAAATCCACTGCTCTCAAAAAAGAACATTGCTGCTCATCTGCAGTTTGCCAAAGATCATGTGAACAAGCCAGAAGGCTATTGGAAGAATGTTTTGTGGATGGGTGAGACCAAAATAGAACTTTTTGGTTTAAAAGAAAAGCATTATCTTTGGAGAAAGGAAAACACTGCATTCCAGCATAAGAACCTTATCCCATCTGTGAAACATGGTGGTGGTAGTATCATGGTTTGGGCCTGTTTTGCTGTATCTGGGCCAGGACGGTATCATTAATCACATAACATTAATCACAATCATTAATGCGAGGAAACCCACCAACATCCCAGAGTTGAACTGTTTTGTACAGAGGAATGGGCTAAAATTCCTCCAAGCCGATGTGCAGGACTGATCAACGGTTACAGGAAACATTTAGTTGCAGTTATTGCTGCACAGGGGGGTCACACCAGATACTGAAAGGTTCACATACTTTTGCCACTCACTAATGTGTAATATTGGATCCTCAATAAATAAATGACCAAGTATAATATTATTGTCTCATTTGTTTAACTAGGTTCTCTTTATCTACTTTCAGGACTGATGATGTTTTAGGTCATACGTATGCAGAAATATAGAATATTCTAAAGGGTTCACAAACTTTCATGCACTGTATCTGTGAGTGGCCACAATATTTTGACTCATCAGTATATATGGCTTATAACAAAGTGCTGACTATTAGTATTTTACTCATTATTTCATAACAGTAATGTGCACCACTAACAGAAATGCAGTGGAAAATCTATTTTTATGATACCAGCTAACCTGTTAATCAGATCTCCATTTATTAACCTCTTAAGCATATTTAAAGGTCATCACTGAACAATCTGACTACTCTCACATTCCAGGCTAAAAATCTGTGTGACTAGAGGACTAGGCTTATGATTGTTCTATAAAAAGAAAAGCACTAAAGGTCTGTCATTAGTCAGGAATTGTATTAGGTGTGATTTTAACTGTGGCATGCTTAAGCACTTAAATCCTACCCAGTAATTTGCCGGTAAATTTGCGGGTAATAGTGCATGTGTAAAAAGGGGTTTTATTCCATATCAGCAGCTAATTGTGGCTTTTGCGTAATCTCAGATCAGGCCCTGGAAGGAGAGTCTCTTTATGATTCTTAATAATGAGATTATGTTATTATTCTATTTTTATAGAAATACACACACACTGAATATATACTTCATTTCCCAATTTTGCGCACATGCAGTCTCCCATAAATTGATTTCATTTGTGCACCTTAGTTGCAGATCTAATAGCCATAGACACAACAAAGAAACTCTATATAAACCAGTACTGATTGTAGCTCTAATACAGAAACAGTTTACACACACACACACACACACACACACACACACACTAACACACATACATACACACATTTCCATGATAGCAAACAGCAAAGGAATGCTCATGGCACATACCGTGTATCACAAGAGAACATGCTCCAAGCTCCCCGACATAAGTCAACGTTTCAGAACTGCACTGATTGTTTATTTTGTAGTATCATTATTAGTTTAGCTTAATTTTCTGAACACTTAGTGTTTCATAGTACTTCTAAGTAAACCCATGGTTGTGCAACAAAAGCTGCCTTTCAAAGCAGTCCAGCAGTTTTATGCCACAAGGTTCTGGTTTCAGATCAGGTGCTTTCAGTTCAATTCAGTCACTTATTTTGACAGAAGTGACCTGAAGCTGGGAGTTTCCACAGTCACACTGCAAACAAATATCATTTTGCCTCAAAATACAAATCCTAAATATAAGTGTATTCAAATGAAAGACAACATGATTGACAAAAAAATAAGAAACTCTTTATTCTCTGATTAGTCTGGATGATGTTCCAGGGGTTAAGATGAAACACTGTTTTCAAGTGTTTTATAGGCTGCAAAGCTGTGGCATTTCTTGTAAAGGTAATCACCTGGGTTTTGAGTTTGAAAGGAGCTTCTGACAGCACTTGTTATATTGGTATCTGCCAGCATAGGAGGAAACCTGAAATATCAGACTCCATCATTAAACAGCACAAATAGGTTTTTCAGCCATAAACTGAATGTAAAATTTTATTTTAAAAAAAGGAAATTGTATGATTAAAAAATGTATTTACATGGGCATGTCGTCAGTGATTGTAAATACTGTGTATTATACTGTATATATACTGTACATTTATAAAACTCCAAACTGGCTTGGCATATTCTTGTAAAAATGAAAATGGCTTTGTAATACATACTTTAAAACATAGCCTGTTAAGGGAAAGTGCATAAATAAAAATAATAAAATAAAAATTAAATGTAAATAAAACAATCAAAACATATTTTGACTATATAAGAAAACAGATGTGGTGTGTTAGATTGTTGATGTTGGTTAGTCACAAAAATGGAGTGAAATTGAATGAGAGAAGATTAATTACTTATATTGATGTAGCTTAGGGGCTTATAGCTTCAGTTCTGTTGGTAGACCTCCTTGCATGACTGCAAAGATTCTGCTCCAAACATATTTTCCAGGTTATCTCCTATTTATGCTGCCTCATTAGAATTGTCGAAAACACAATTTCAAAAGCTAAATTTTGCACATTATTTTTTTTTTCGTGTTCATATTTTTAGAGAGAATGCAAGATGCAATTTATTGACATTATTGTCGTTTAACCTATAAGCATGTGCTTATTATTAGGAGTCGTGGGAGGTCAGCGTTGACTCATGTCTCGGCGTGATCGCGCATGCACCAGCCCTCGTTTGGTACCATGCGTGCATACTGGCCCTCACATGCCTTTTCTTGCATGCATTTTAATTTCTTAGGGATAGAGGTAGCTCGCGATTCTAAGATCGCCAGTAATGGGCAGTCAGGAGGCTGGCCGGTAACCGTCAGGGCCTACATCTAGAGCAGGGGAAGCTTTCTCACTAGCGTCCACAGTTGCTGCCTTCCTCGGTGGTTTTGGCTCGCCCGCCTCCTCCCTCTTGCGCCGTCACACTCCTTCACCGCGATCGGGGGAAGTAGCACCCCCCACGTGATCGCATTTTGAAAAGACGATGCACTGACATTTATTCAGCCTCGTCTTTTCTTTATCCCTCTCTTTTTCTTCAGTGGCTGAGTGGCACATTGGGTTATGTCACGCCCGCTGCCAGCTCAACTTCCCACGACCGCACTCTGCAGCGTTCCTCGTCACCCACCTACTAATCAGCCACCTGTCGCCCATTTTCCGCCGTCAGCCTTCCCCTATATAAACACTCAGTCATCCTCTACTCTCTGCTATGCCTCGTAGTTCTCTGCCTGGTCGTTAGCTCTACTCCACCGTACGCTATCCTTTGTTACCAAGGCCGTAATAAAACTGCCTTACCTTCTATCCCTGGCCTGCGTGTGTCTCCTGCCTCTCCACCCGCATTACAGTAGGCATAGCCGAACATGGAGACAGCGGCTAGTGGGTCCAACCCCGGCTCCGATCCGGGCCTGGAACAGCAGCAACCTCGATCTCCGCGCTCAGCTGGAGGAAGTTACCCGTGCCGTCACGCTCCTCGCTGACAATCAACGCTCGCTTGGCGCTCTGGTCGCAGCTGTTAGCGAGCTTTCCCAGCGCGTGTCACAGCTGACGCTGTCCCCAGCTCCTGCGGATCACCCTGCTTCAGTTCCACTTCCTTCCAGCCCTCCTCGTGCTTCGTCCTCGCACTCGCCCTACAAGGTCGCCCTGCCAGACAAGTACGACGGTGACCCTAACCGTTGTGAGGGTTTCTTACTGCAGTGCGAGCTGTATTTCATCCATTCGCCTCCTGATTCCGACGCCGCCTGCATTGCTCTGGTGATCTCCCTCCTGTCTTACCGCGCCCTGGATTGGGCCACTGCTGTCTGGTCCCAACAGGGGGCTGAGGCGAGGGACTATGGTCGCTTTTTGTCTGCCTTCCACTCTGTTTTCCAACACCCTCACAAGGGCCGCTCTGCCGGAGACTTGCTGCTTCATCTGCGCCAGGGTCGTCGCTCGGCTTCTGAGTACGCCCTCCAGTTCCGCACGCTAGCGGCACAGAGCGGATGGAATTCGCAAGCTCTCCTCTCGGCGTTCCACCAAGGTCTGCGTCCCGACCTCCGGAGGGAATTGGCAGGGCGCGACCTCAACCTCACCCTGGATGATCTAATCTCCCTTGCCATCCGCCTGGATCAACTCCTCAAGACTCGACCTCCCACCGATCCACGCTCTCCTCCTTCACTCCCCTTTCGGGACCTGTCACCGCCCCCGGAGGACATGGAGCTCGCGGGTACTCACCTCTCCTCCAAGGAGCGTCGCCGTCACTTCGAGCAGGGGCTTTGCTGTTACTACGGTTCCGACCGTCATCTCCGCCACAGCTGCAACCTCGCTCCCTCTCGTGGGTCCTCTGCCGTGCGTGCCAGACCAACGGCACGCACACCCTGGGTGAGTCTGACCCCTCTTATTCCCTCCTTCTTATTACCTGTCCTGTTGCATATCCTGTAAGTCCTTTGAATATTTTTGATTGCATATGTACATATGGTGGTACATGTGATGAAGAGAGATAAAGCATTACCCAAACCACAAATAACAGTCAGACAGGAAAACCAATAGGAAAACCCCATGTGCCACTATATTATGCTGACATAACTGATCGGATTTGAATATCCAGAAAGCAGGTAATGATTTGTAAACTCAATTGCAAGAACGCTTCTACTAATTTACAATGTTTGAAAACTGATTATTTTAGATTTAACATGGATCATTTTAAAAAGGATTTTAAAAGTCATGTGAAGTTATTCAAGCTGAATGACACATGCCTGCACCACCCAAACAAAGCTATACTACAAAGAAAATTGATATATGAATTATTAATGCATTAGCAACATAATATAATTTATTTCACAAATTGCTTTATCTTAGCTGAGAGCGTCACTGTACATATGTATATATGTAAACAAGTCCCTTAAATACAGTATATGTATATGTAAATAAGTCCCTATTCCTTCAAATGCTGGAACAGCTTTGTTTACACCCCCACTGTGTGTAATGTTTTTAAAATGCAAATTTAATGGCACAATATTTAATACTAACATGGTCTGTTAGCACAAGCTATGTGTCAAGAAATACTGAATCGCTGAGTTCACTGAATTGCTTTATGTAATTAGCTGGTCGCCCAGTTTTTCAGCAACTTTTTTTTTTAAGTTGTGCTCATTAAAGGTAAACTGTCCTTGATCAAATGTCCTTCCAGTCTTCTTTCTAATTTAGATAAAATATTACCATACTTCTTATTATGATGGAAGAAGTATTGGGTCCCACCATGCCATAGTGTGTACAAAGTATTTCTTAGCAGTGAGATCACATGATCAGATTATATGGCAGTCTATGGGGAGCTACTAACATCTGAGCTGCTCTACATGTCATTATGAACAGCAACTTTAAATAAAATGCAATGACTGTATTTCAGAGGTAACACTGACATAAGCACACCTAAATTTCAGCACTTCTGATCATTCCTGCCCATGACCAAATCATCTGTCCCCAATGTTTATAATGACATTGAATGTGAATATAAACCACTGCATATGACTTCCTACTAACACTAACTCAAGTAACTGTGACATCGGAAAGTGTGTGTATTAGTAAAGGTGTCTAGATGTAAGCTGACCTTCATTGTGATGCCATGGTCTGCGCCCGTTGTCATCTCCATCACAGCATACACAGTAAAGTGTCATTCAACAAAAAGTGTCAACACCTGAATCCTCAAAGGAGAAGATAGAAAGAGAGAACAGCTGTAGTGGTGAAAACAGACGCAGAGGAGAAAGCTAATTATAACTGAGCAATCAGTTAATAGCATCAGAGAGCTGGACTGGCACACAACATCTACTTATGATTTTTCTGTACACTACTAATTACGTTCTGTGAGCATTTCACCCACAGTCTCACTGAGGCCTTTACTTAAACTAGTTATCACACTCATTGGGCATTACATCTGGTACATCTGCAAAATAACTGCACCATAATGGCTGGCATATTACAATTTTGTAGCTACCTACCACGAAAATGAAGAGAAGAATACACAATTATTTAGTGACAACATACCTCTTTGTACCTGTTAAGAGGACCAATAAGTATGGCTATATGTGTAGCTAATAAACTGGGCATAAATAACAGGTAAATGTGACATAAATAAAAATGTGACATGATAATGTTAACACATTAATATTTTAACGCCAATTATTTTTAAAACGTGGTTAATCGTCTCTTGACCCTGTGAAGGACCAAGTAGTACAGAAATTATGAATTGTATCCAAAATGGTCCCCTATTCACTATTCTCTGCATTCTGCATACTATATAGAGCAGCATTAGCCTATAGGGAACAGAACTTGTATATGCAGTAAGCGAATTTGGAAACCTACTTTGTTTATATTATATTATATTTGTTAATAACACAGTGGTACCTCGATTCTTGTAGTTAATTCGTTCCAGAAGACTTGTCGAGAAGTGAAAATGATGAGTACAGAGCAAATTTTTCCCATAAGGCATAATATAAATTGAATTAATCTGTTCCAGACCCCTAGAAAATCCACTCTGTATAAGGCATTATATCCATTTTTGGAGTTGTATTGTACAGGTGCTCCCTGATTTACGAAGGGGATACATTCCGACAAATCCATAATAAGTATGTATCGTGGACTGATGAGTCTACACTGTATCATAGCAAAGCCGACCTTATTGTTTAAAACACTTATACATTAACATACAGTTGGCCAAAATCATTAACACAAAGCTTAATTTACAATACGTGTTGAAAAAGCTTGTGTAATTTAGTGAATAATGGATTAAAAGTAAAAAGTAAAAGGAAAACACTTTACACACTCTTAGTGAACTCTGGGAGCTAGCATACAGTAGCTGCTAAGCCAACTGCAGCCTGTGGGGGTGCGTTCCATTACAGGGGTTGCATCCTTTGGAGGTTGTGTCATAGCTGTCCCATTTCAAAGGCTCCATCATATGCGGCCGAAAAATGTGCTTGTCTTTTCCCTGATAATGAAGGATACAACTGATGTATGCTTCGCCACCAACATATCCCGAGGTGCAGAAATCTGCTGTAGAGCAAACCGTCTCGTTTTGGTTTGGCCTTTGCCACGGTCTACGCAGCCTTCAAAGGACACAACTTCACAGACTACGTAGACCTCGTCCTTCGAAGGAGGATGCAGCATGTGCTCTGGAGGATTCAGTTCCATTTGGTTTCCTTTTGGTTTCCTTTCGGTTGGCTCTTTTAGGACCCATGAAGACTTATTTGCACAAAGAACTATAGGTGTAAAAATAAATAAAAACATGATAAGCACAGCGGTCATCTTTACTGTTCATGTGTTATTGTAAATCTGAATCACTGAATCACTGTGTACTGAATCCTGAATCATGAATTGTGAATCGAGTTTTGGCTGAAACGAGTGAAAAAATGACAAGACTTTTTCTAGTCAAAATGCATCGAGAACCTAATACAACAAGTTGCGAAGTGGTTGAGGTGGTCGAGAGCTGAGGTACCACTGTATATGCGTTCCATATATATATTCCATATTCCATCACATAAACACACTAACACACACTTTCACATGGCACACAAGATAACAGCTTGCACATACTGTTTCTTATAAAAGTACCAAATAAAATCATTTTTTTTGCATTAATAAGGTATCATTCTGATCATCGAAAAACAACCATGAAAACATGCAGCAAACATGACAAGACATGAGAGGGCGGCATGGTGACTCAGTGAGTTGCACTGTCACTTCACAAGTAGAGTGGTCTGAGTCCTTTCTGTGTGGAGTCTGCATGTCCTCCTCGTGTCCACATGGGTTTACTCTGGGTATTCCAGTTTCCTCCCACAGTCCAAAGACATGTGGTTTAGGTTAATTGGTGTCTCTAAAAAGTGCCCCTAGTGAGTGTTTGTGCCCTAAGATGGATTTTCACCATGTCTAGGGTTGTTCCTGCATTGCACCCTATGCCGCTGGTTTGACCCTTTACTAAAAAATATATTTTAGGCTTAAATAGGAGCAAGCAAAAACTGTAATTATTGTAATTAGCGTGATAAAATTAATCATGCGGTTAACATGATCACATTTTATTAATTAATCTGAAAGCCCTAATAAAACATGTCAGAAGTTAATAACAGCAGAAAATGTGCATGTTATAAAGAGCATCTACTGGAGCATTCCTGATAAGAACCTTTCATGCTTATTTGCCTTAATGAATGTGCCGTTTGTGCAGTTTTTACTTATGTATACAAGCTACAGGGTGCAGCCAATGCCAGTATGGTAATTTAATGTCCATAATGTGACCTATCAAGAATCAAAGACATTTCAGAAATGTATTTGTACATTAATATGAGGGATATTCTGGCATTAATCTGATGGACCATTTGACCATGCAGGCTGAATGTGGGAAAAAATTACCTTGTCATTTACCTTACTATGACAGTGAACTACTTATACACTTATGTCGTCAAAACACTATCTAATGCTAAACAAAACAATAACTAAAAATTGATTTTCACTACAAGAAAGAAAACCATTATAATGTCATATTATAGGGAATGCTAAAGCAAAGTAATACGCTGTACTAGCTGCCTGAAAACAATTCTCTCATGTTGTTCATCAGCTATTGTCTTCTCTCAAAAGAATATGAATCATGAAGCTTCATGCTAAGCTTTCTCCCATTATAATTCCATTATTAGGGAATGTCTTAACATGAAAATTATATTGATATTGTTTTGTCCTTTGGTTGTGGATTGAGTTAATGACAATGTGTAAATATGTAAAGGATTTGGAGTTCCTTGTTTACTGTTTGAGTCCAATAAACCTCACTGAGCTTTTTTCACATTAAACATTTTAATATGTCCACTGTATCTTACTGGTTTAGTAAACAGCTTAAGAAAAGTAATCATAAGAAACTCTGGAAACCTTTTCATTAACCTTATTCAGGTAACTGTAATGACATTATTAAGTTGTCATTTGCCTGATTTGTTCGGGTTTTATGGGTAAATAATCATTGGGGTGTCTCATGTCAGTGAGTTTGTTTAAAGTGTGAACGGACTGTCTTTGGTCGGGCAGCATGGTGGAGCAGTCACCTCACAGCTCCAGCATCTCCCGTTCGATCACTACCTTGCTCTCCATCTGTGTGGAGTTTGTATGTCCTCCCCATGTCCATGTGTGTTTACTCTGGGTGCTCCTGTTTCATCCCACAGTTTAAAGACATGTTTTTAACTGTTCCAATCTGAGTATGTATGACTACTTTTGATGTAACCTTGTGTATAGATGTAGTGTCAATTACTCTCTGAAGATTCTTATTATCTCACTCATTTGGGCATTTCATCAAGTACATCTGCAATATAATTGCACCATAATGGCTAGCATTTCACAATTTCTTAGCTACCTGCCACGAACATGAAAGAAAAATATACAATTACCTAGAAGAAAAATATACAATTACCTAGTGCCAACATACATGGTCTTTGTACCTGCTAAGAGGGCCAATGAGTATGATGTATTAGGTGTACCTAATACATCAGGCATAAATCACAGGCATTTTTTCAATCAGAAAATATGTGACATGATAATGTTAACACAATAGTAATTTAACGCCAGTAAGTTTTATAACTTGGAAATAAAGACCACTAGTGAAAATGCTTGTTTGGGTATTTGTTGAGAAAGATTCATTCTGCAGCAGGATAATGACCTAAAACACACTTCAAAGCTTTACGACAACTACTTGAAGACCAAAGAAGATCCACCGAGCATTTATGGATGCACTTGAAGACAGAAAGCCAAGCATTCAGTAATATCACAGGATGTTTTTTGGAATATTGTGAAATCATGCTGGGATAAAAAGGGTTATCAGATTTTGCACAAACGTGGAGAGTGCCTGCCATCTCAACTGCATGCTGTGATTGCAGCAAAAGGGGAAATATATCAAATACTAATCAATTTGTACAAACATTTTACTTTCAAAGATTCAACGTTTCACTCAAATTGCCTGAATGCATGATTTGTAATGAAAAAACTTAGTATTAAATTAAAGAAAACTTCAAATTAAAAGCATTTTCATTAGTAGTATCAGGTATTTGGCCCCCACTGTATGTCATCAGACATTCGTTTACAAAACGTAACAGACACCCTTATCCAGAGCAACTTACATGTACAACTGAACAGATTTCATGAGTAACAATACACCTTACTATTCATTCAAAAATCATACTGTAGTGAATATGTACTTGTAAATTGGTAAACAGAAGTAGCTTTGTGTGTCCTGCAAGACAACATATGGTTTGTGTGTCTTTCCCTTGTGTGACAGTTTTTCTGGTTAAAATGTGTTATCTATTCCCATAAAGAAAGAAGGCTTAGGAGTGATACCTAATGTGAAATATAGCTGACATAGCATAATTCTGAGCACCATCACTATTTATAGACTCTTCACTGACTTATCTGTACTCACATAAAACTTTCTCAGTTGCAGTCTCCTGCTCAGCTTCTGCAGATCATCCTGTACCCCATCAGCCTTCATTTCATCAGATTTTTTACTCCCACCCAATCATCTGCTCAATATTAGCATTGATTTCCATAACTTTCCGCTATTGTGACAGCACCATCGCATGATGCAACAAATATAAAATAAAATAAAATAAAAAGATTTCACATCTGTAATCCAAATTTTACAATTACAAATTAAATAGTAATAACATGTTAGAACTCCATAAGCCTGAACATAAGCCTGACTTGAGTCCCAGCAGGGCCTACCACCTGGTAAAAAGAAACATATACACACAAATAGCTGTGACTGAGGGTGAAGAGACTGCAAAGGGGATTATCCCCCAGCACTGCAACAGCGACCCCTGCCAGCCCTGAGATGTACTGATGTCTTGTCTTCTTCAGAAGAGGTGCTGGGCCCCAACATAACCACCTAGGATCATGGGTGGGAGTGGTTTCTATTGGCTTTCCCCGGCGAATACAGGGCCCAGGCGTAAAAGTGACCTGGATGGGATGCCAGTCCATCGCAGGGCTGGGTAGGGGATGAAGTTGTCGCACCATCATACCAGCAATAGGTGTCCGACCTGGAAGGCACCATCTGGATTCGAGCTCAGGTCCCAGATGGTATAGCATATTTGACAACTGCGTAAGGTATTAAGACATACAAAGGTGTGTGTATATAGTATATACTATATATCAGCTCCAGTAACTATACAGGTGTGGCCCCAGGTTCCTGTAAGTAATTATAAGATACAGCCAGTTAGAGTGGAGTTTACTTTATTTCAATGAGGCATTAAATTGTACTTGAGATCTATTATTATTGCTACTAACCAGTGTAGGGGCTTACATAAAGACCTAAAGAAAACGATGTACACAGAAAACAAATGTAGCAATGAATGAACAAAATTCACCTCTCATACTTGCTGTTTATGCTATGAATAATTTATTATCTATTTCTATGATTGCTAAATATTTTAGAAGAATCTACAGCTCCTGGTGTCTGTCTGTATCCATCAGAGATCAAATTCTTGTTGTACTTGGCTCAGACCCACCACCAGAACTAAGTCTGCCCCACAGGGGGTAGCATGTTCATGTGATTAATCTACATAGGATTATTTTTTAAAAACAGCTATATCATCATAAGAGTCAGAAAAAAAAAAAAATATATATATATATACATATATAAATGATAAAATATATAATTTGCTTAATATGCTGCATAAAAACTGCCTCAAAAAACTGAATTTGTTGTGTCAACACCTCAACACAGCAATTATCGTCTCTGAGTCTTCGAACCAAACAATCTTAATCTTTAATATATTTCATGTTTGCTTTATACATTTTATTGATTATACATAATTAAATTTAAATGGAAAAGTTGTATTTTGAAACAATAACAAACCATATATAAATTAGGCTAGATCAGGAATGTTTAGTATGGCGGGTGTGTCATTGCCCCTGGGTAAGCAACCCCTGATACCATGCCTGACATGGCCCCAGTCCTACTGACTTCTACTGCAGTGGTTTTCCAGATGTTCACTAAATTAATCCAGTAATGCAATATTTAATTATTGCCAAAATGTGTCAGCTGCATTATACAAGTCTTGCTTTCGAACATTTTTTGCATTTATTTAAATTTCCTGAATTGCTCTCAGTGCTGCCCAGTTGAGTCATTTGGAGGTGTTAGCAATTTAGTCAGTTTGTCAGCATTAGTCATGCTGTATAACTGTAGAATTTACTAAACATGTTCTGTATGTGGCCAAGCAGTGTGCCACATGAGACGTTCAGACATCTAAAGATGCAATTTAGATTAATGAGTTCCATCACTATTTTGGTACAAGGGCTGAGAAAGTTGTTGAGAGAATTAACAATGTTACATGTGTACATGCTAAGTGGGAAGAACAGGAGAGGGAGTATTCCAATTGCATAATAAAAATTGAGGTATGCCAAAAATACAATGGAACTTATTCGTTAGCCTCAAAGAAATACTAAAGTTTTTCTTTTTGTTTTTTTCCCAATTTTGTTGCTATAATTGTTACAGTAATGGATATACACAGGAAGAACCGACTAGCTAATACTGAGTACAAGATGGCCTACGCCTTTCTACAACAAGCCCTCTGCAATCTACCAGTCCAACATGCCCAAGCCAGGATGGGTTCATTATGGGTTAGCATAGGAGCCAAACTGCCATTAAAATAACATGCAGACCATATGCCACAATAGCACAATGCTCTAAGTTTGATTTTACCCGAAATGTTATAACAACTTCTTCTTATTAGAAAGTATTAGAAAAGTATTAGAAAGTGACGAAGAATAGAATAAAGTTATTGAGCCTGTGAGAAGTAGTGGAGTAGTGGCCTGCAGTAGAGTAAGCATACTATGCAAAATTTATGGAACACATGACATGAGTACCTGTGGTTAAGCAAGCATACTTCAATGCATTCGGAAAGTCTTCAGACCCTTTCACTTTTTTCACATTTTGGTGTTTTGCGGCCTTGTTCTAAAATAAACCAAAAATCAAGTTTTTCCCCATTGCATTGACATAAGTATTCAGACCCTTTACTCAGTACATAGTTGAAGCAAGTTTGGCAGTGATTACAGCCTCCAGTCTTCTTGGGTATGATGCCACAAGGTTTGCACACCTGGATTTGAGGATTTTCTGCCCTTTTTCTCTGCAGATCCTTTCAAGCTCTGTCCAGTTGGATGGGGATCGTCTGTGGACAGTCGTTTTCAGGTCTCTCTGGAGCTGTTCGATTGTGTTCAAGTCAGGGCTCTGGCTGGGCCACTCAAGGACATTCACAGAGTTGTGCCTAAGCCACTCATGTGTTGCCTTGACTGTGTGCTTAGGGTCATTTCCTTGTTGGAAGGTGAACTTTGGTCCCTGAGCATTCTGGATCAGGTTTTCATTAAGGCAAGGTGCACTTTGAAGCAGATTTACCAGATCTTAGGAGCCAGATCTTAGGGAACAAATCAGATATTTATGTTAAGCTCATAAGAAATCACTTACTTCTCCAGCTTTAATTATTTATGCTCCATAGTCACATCTTCTGAAAGTTTCATGCAGGCACTGAATGATGGGAGGAGCCCACACAGCTTTTATTGTGAATATAACCCATTTTGTTAAGATTTCAGTTAGAATTTGACAAAAAATGCAGTAGTAATTGAAGCAATTGTCCATTATGAGACTTTTTACTCCAGACTTTAAAACGTTCAGTGTCTTCTTTTATTGCTTTTTAATATCCACATTCTGTGTGTTAATAGAGCGTTGTCAGTATAAATGTACCTTTTATTACCTTGCCAATAAAACATATTGAAATTGAAAAATGAAGCTAAGGAGAGAGAGTACGGGGTGTATGGAGAGAGGCCTTTTTATTAACTTAAGTTCTTAACTTCATTTAGAGCCCTGTAAATGCTCAATAGAAAGTGTCTACAATTCCCTCTTCAAATGCATAAGGATATTCTCTTCTGAAATGCATAATACAGGTATTAACATCTCCAGGTGTGTCCCTAGTTCATGGCACAAGAAATATCTGCTAGAGGGAGAGAAAGCTTTCCTATGAATTGACACTGAAGATTGCATCCACATTTGTGCATTGACCTTTTGATGTCGTCGCACAAATGACGAAATGTTCTCTCTTACCAGTTGGCCTTAACCTCTTCCCCCAATCTCATATATGTTTCTCTAACAAACTCTCTCTCTACCATGCACACTGCAATCTATATTCTGCTTTCCAAGTGTGTGGTATTCAGACCACATTACACACCTCCTCATCCATGCTCAGTGACCCTAACAAATCCACACATAAACCAGCAGCAAACATCAACCATGCTCTAAACTTAGCCATGCATGCAAAGAAATCTGAAATAAATGAGAAAGCATAGAAGTATTATACTGTTTAAGACTAAACAAATAACACAGAATTAATAACTCAAATATAACCAGTCTTCCCGGCTGAATGCTTTTATATTCTCATAATAAACTTTTGGGAGATAGATATTGTCATTAGCTTTTCCAGTGGCCAGCAGAGAAAAACTCTAAATGTTGCTTTTTTCCCCCAGCCTCTTATTTATAGTACAATAGACATTTGATCATCTCTTTCAATTGGTCCAGAAACAGGAGCCAGATTTGTAAGATGGAGGCAAACTGCAGACTTGAAGAACAAACTGGAAAGCATCTGCTGCTTACCGCTTACTCACAAGCACACGTGTTCCTGCAGAAGAACATTGCTTGGTTGATTACACTGATGACAGATGAACAGTGATTATTCTGCAAAGTTAATGTTTATTCATTTAGAAGGCATTTATCCAAGTAAGACAGCATCCAACCCTATTTATTTGAGGATCTCACTCAAGGATCCAAAAATTAATTATCTGGTATAGCTTATGCACCAACACAATGCCAGTGCTGGTTCAGAGACAAATCTCATTAAAAGATTTTTAAATTACTAAACCATTACATGATCAGATATGTGTTTATACATGAACAGCAGACAACTAGTAACTAAACTTCACTTCACAGACTTTAAACATATGTTATATTCCAGAGTCAAATCTTTTAACAGTTATATATACCAAATACATTTTTGACGATGATAAAGCGTCAGAAAACAGGTACATGTTCTTCTTACTACTTAGCCTGAGTCCCATGCCAGCCAGTGGGCTCTATGGATATTACCACAGAAGAAAAAGACATCCAGTTCCTTTCCTCTGCAAAGATAATGTTGATTATTATCAGTATTGGTCCATACTGCTGTTTCCCAGTATAAGGTTCAGTTTGTAACCACATGACCCACCCTGCATGGTGCAAGCCCAGACTGGGATTCAAACCCATAACCTCAACACCTGCTGTTTTCAGCAACATAGTTCTTACCACCGAGCTGCTTGTTAGTAGAATATGCTGCCAGTTTAGTTGTACCAATTGCAGTACAAAGCTATGTCTTCCCTAGACCACTGATAAACTGTTGTGGTCATTTTATATGAGACAGGACTGCTCAGGGCATTTTGAATGACTATCATGTAAATAACTTCTGTTACTTGGCTTGTTATCATGCCAACACAATGACTCCAAGCCCCTGATATAACTGCTTCTCTTTTCCAGAACTGCTATATTTTGGTACTGGAACTGATTCTATTTTGCCAACAGAGAACAGCACATTTGCACATTTTGAATTTGTTTTACCTCGCTTATGTGTATTCCAGCCTATATGCTGATTTTTAACATGGACGAATCAGCCTACACCACCCACTTCCCTGTCTATGCTCACAAACTGTAACATGAACAGATACACACACATCTTTCTATCAATTTTGTGGACTTTCCATTGACATATTACTACAGTATAGCTAATTAATTCTACACCTACACCTAACACTAATCTCAGTAACCTCAAGCAATTACAGTATTATGGCTCTTTTGGTTTACAAATAAGGTTTTCTTGTTTTTAAAAAAATCTCATAAGGACAAGTTAAATTTCCTCACAAGGTAATAATGATCTTTCTATCCATTTGGTCCTCACAATGAGATATATACTCTCTCTCACACACACACACACATCCGAGTTAAACACATGGGACATGGAACATCCTCCAGACTCAGTCATGCCTGCAAAATAGCCTGGAATAAATGACAAAGCATTGAAATATTACAGCTATTTACAGCTAAACAAATAATGCAGAAATAAGAACTGAAAATAGCTCCAGCATCACTGAGCTTCTGCTGTTGTAAGCAGTCTTTCTGGCTCAATGACTTTACATTCTCGAACATTATGCAGAGTTAAAGGTTTCTGTTTACATGAGGCTCTGGGCAGCACAGTGACACAAGCAGTTAGCTCATTTGCTGCACAGATCCAGAGACCTCCGGTTCGATCCTGACCCTTGAATTCTGCCTGTGTGAAGTTTGCATGCCCTTCCAGAGTCTGTGTGTGTTTACTCTGGTTTCTTCTCATATTGAAAATATTCCATATTCCTGTCAAGTTTAGCTGCTGATGTCATATTCATTTATTACAAATAAACAAACATAAGGTTTTCCAATGGGCAACATAGAAAAACTATACCCGACCCACACCCCGTTAACAATAGTCCTCTTTTGGTTATGACAGAAGTAGGAGTCAGAGTTTTCATGAGGTGGATGAAAAATGCAGCAGTAAAAATCAAACTGTAGAGCCTCTGCTGCAACCCCTCAGTCACAAGGACATGTGTCTATGCAGAAAAACAATGCTGGATTCAATTCACAGCTGATAGACTTACTGATAGAACTTTAAACAAAGCAGAGAAGACATGGTGTTACATTTATTAATTTAGTGGATGGTTTTATTCACTGTGAGTTATGGTGTTAGGCTCTGCTGCACTGTGTCTCTTTGTTCCCTTGTTTTCTAGAAATTTCCCCTCCCTTCTGTGGTCTGTTTTCCCTCTCCAACTCCACCCTTCACGCCTGTTGCTCCTCAACCCTGACACTTTCAAACTTATGTAAGCCCTGCTTTCTGCTCCAGTCCTTGCCAGTTTGACTGTGACGCTTCAAGGGAATACACCTTGGTTGCCTCTCACCCTGACTGGTAGTAGCTCCTGTATTTGGACCTTGTATTTTTCACTTACCTGTACCGGCCTTCTGTTTGAGCTCCAGACCTGTCTCCCCTGCCTGCTTGGTGCTGCCTCGTCCAACTTGCCCTGTTGCCTGTTGTTCTGTCAGCCCCTTCATTCCCTGAACTCCCATGCCAGAAAGATTGTATCCATCTGCTGTTGTGATTCCTTGTTTTGAAGATCCCTGTTGCTACTGAGTTTATGAAAGACCTTTTGCTGACCTTTTTTCTGAAGGCCATATTGTGTATATGTTCCATTAAACTGTTAAAATCATCTGCATTGTGCATTCAGTTAGCAAATACTTAGATCCTTAACATAAGGATCTTGTATCAGTGCAATTGAATCACAAACTTCCAGACACTAGTACAAAACTGTAACTATTAAGCAACTATGTTGTATTTGGATTTGATGTAGGTGTTGTGTAGGTGCCATTTTATGATTTCATTTGAAAAAAGGCATACATACAAAACATACATTAAGATAAAATATCGTGAGCAATGTAGAATACCTTGATTTCCCGTAGTAATATCTGATAATATATGATCTGATCTTTGACCAATTTTAATGTCCTTCATAAGACTCAGCAATGAACTATTCATACATGTACAGCTAACCGAGTGCAACATAAATAAATCCTTACAGAAATAACATCTCTGCCTGTGAATGATGCAGGAGGTTATCTGTCAGATACGCTGGTGCCACCTTTACAATCCCTAACTCTAATTCTGCAGCATCTAGTGCCAAAAAAATCATCTGTTACCAGTGAATCAGAATTGGGGGAGGGGGCAAACACAGTCAGAGTAATAATGTTTGATTAACTGGTTTCAGATATGTTTTGAATGTACATCTTTTCCTTAATGTTACCATGGTGGTTTAGTCATAAGTCATAAGCTTACCTGAGAAGAGCCTAATTTTTCATAAGTCTCTTTGTATCAATTTATAGTCACTATGACCAGCTCTCACTATCTTCCTTGCTCTCAGAAGTAAAAAGTACTCTCCCTCTCCCTCTCATATTGACACTTCAACTTATTTGTTACTTCCCATGCATGCAGTAACTAGAACGCATTACAAACGTCCTCATCCACAGATCCACAAACACTTACAAAACAGCACCACACAAGTGAACAATCAAAAAATGCTCTAAACTCAGCCATGCAAACAAACAAGCCTGCAATAAATGACAATGCATAGGAATATTATCTACAAATATTTACAACTAAACAAATAATGTAGAAATAAGAACTGAAAATAGCACCACCATCTCCCAGCTGCTGTTATAAGCCCTCTGCCTGGCTGAATCCATTTACATTCTTGCTCGATCTCTTTCAGGAGATAGTGTTTTTTTCCATTAGCTCTTCCAATGGAAAACAGAAGAAAACTCCAAAAGGTTCTAACCCCAAAGTCTTTGTTGCCAATAAATCTTTTGATTCTCACAGAAGCAGGAGTCAGCGTTTTCATGAAGTATAGGAGAATTGCAGCAGCAAAGAACAAACTGTAGAGCATTTGCTGCAACCCTTCACTCACTAGCACACACATGTCTCTTCACAAGAAAATTGTGTGATTCATTTTACAGCTGACAGATCTACTGATATAATGCCAAAGAAAGAGAGAAGTCGGAGATGTTAAATTGTATATATCTAACCTCAACCCTAACCCTAGGTGCTGTTCTCTAAAGTGACTTACAAATGAGTAAGTATACAATTCAGACAAGCAGCTGAACAGTTCGAGGTTAGGGGTGACAAAGCATCCCTGGGTTTGAAATAACAGCCTTCCAGGCACAAGCACACAAGTAGCTGTGCAACCTCTTTGTTCTCGGTTTTGTATGTATGCATTGTTTTTGTCCATGGTTGAAAAAAATCAAACTATATAGTGAAAATGGAGATACAGTTGAAAAAGTTCTCCAAAAATCTATGTCAAGAAGATTAAAAAATGAATAATACCCCTGCAATTATCACACCAAGAAAACAGAATTGTCTACTGAAATCCACTGACCTGTTTGTGTCCACTATAAGAAAAACAGCATCAGGAACAAAAGCCTATACTTAAAGAAATAGAATATGCAGCACACCTCAAGACCACCTAGATGTTCCAGAGAGCTCCTGGGAAAAAGTTTTGTGGATAGACCAAAGTCAGACCTTCAGGCAGAAGTGCACAAAGCTTTATGTGGAGTGAAAAAGGCAAATAATAAAAAGCTTATCCCAGCTATAAAGCAACTTGGAAGAAGGATCATACATTTGGGCTGATTTGCTGCCCCGGGGCCTGGACAGCCTGCAATTACTAAGGAAGTAAGTAATTCACAATTATATGAAGAATTCTTTACAGCTAAGTAGTACAGCAGTGTCCCACCAGTTTGGAATCTTAATAGAAGTTTGCTTATTTGTCATTTAGCAGAAACTCATCCAAAGTGACTTACAACTGATACAACTTTACAGTCCAAGCAATTGCTTAAGGACCCAACAGTGGCAGCTTGGCAGAGTTTGAACTGTGGACCTTCTGATCAATAGTCCAGTACCTTAACTGCTAGGCTACCACAGTTCCTAATCATGCAACAACACTATGACCCAAACACACAAATCAACAACAGAACTGTAGAACGTAGCCCAAAATGCATGACCTGAAGTTGGCATGAAGGAACATCATTGGTGTAGAATTTCTCCTGCTAGAGTCTCTAACAGTAAGTGACCAGTACTACACACAGGAATTTGGTGTTCTGCCAGGGCAGCAGACCTCACAAACCTTGGAAACATTTAGTTCCCTGTAATTACAGGTAAGACATGGGTTTATTGGTAACACTGCCATGGACTATTTGTTTATTCATCACCTGTAACTGAAGGTAGAATAAAGTTAATGGCTTTGTTGTTAACGCTGTCACTGCACAGTTAGTGTTAGGCTATTTGGTTCAGTACTTGTGAACTTCGTTTACGGAAATCTGCAATGGAGCTGCTCCTTATTCAGGGTGTACATTTGCCTGTGCCCATTAAATTCCAGATTAGTCCCCCTCCGCCCCCCATGATCCTGACCGGATAAGCAGGGTTAAAAACAGGATGCTGAGACCGAGAGATAATTAGCTGTCATTTGCATCCCACTGCAGAACATAAAATAACTCAGTCCACCAATTACAATTTTGTGTGTGTGTGTGTGTGTGTGTGTGTGTGTGTGTGTGTGTGTGTACTTCTGAGTTGTGTCTCAAAATTAATTTTCCATGTGACTGTCATTGCCTACCAAGATTGGTATTTTATTGCATCAGTGTATGGTTCTTCAAGTTCAGTCCAACAGACGACCTGCAAATTCATCTCCTCTGCTGTTGTCTTTTTTTGACTAACTCGGCATAAGAATCAAACTTGATTCAGCTAAAATGTCAGAAAGACAGTTTTTTATTGCAGGAGCTAACACTAACAGTATTAGCAAGCGTCTTAATTTTCTTTTGCAGAGAATTTTGGTATCACTCCACAAACACTAAATGATAATATTCCCAAGAGTTTTCATATGGTATTGCTATTTTTTCAGAGGTTAACAATGTGTTTTATCATGAAATTCGTGGCAGTTTAGAAAGAGTGTTTAATTTAGTCTATTGAATTCAATTCCTATATTTTCAGTTGCCAATTTATTTTGGGTTAATCATGGTCTATCCCTGAAACACCGATCATAACAGACATTGCCAGAAAAAAAACAGCAAAAACCTGGTGCTAGGTTACAGTAGTTAGTGAACTCATATGGTATTGCTGGTAAAGCTGGTTTACCATGATACCAGGGTCCAAAGCACAACATTTGCTGGTCTTTACTGTTTTTTTAGCCGGACAGTAATTCCACCTACAGTGGTGCTTGAACGTTTGTGAACTTTTTCTATATTTCTGCATAAATATGACCTAAACATCATCAGATTTTCACACAAGTCCTAAAAGTAGATAAAGAGAACCCAGTAAGACAAGTGAGACAAAAATATTATACTTGCCATCATTGATGGAACAATGAATTCTGAATTATATCAGAGAATTCAAAAGGAAAATGCCGAATGGGCTAAAATTCCTCCAAGCCGGTGTGCAGGACTGATCAACAGTTACAGGAAACTGTGGTAGCCTAGCGGATAAGGTACTGGACTATGGACCAGAAGGTCCAGAGTTCAAACGCCACCTCTGCCAAGCTGCCACTGTTGGGTCCTTGAGCAAGGCCCTTAACCCACAACTGCTTGGATTGTAAGACTGTATAACTTGTAAGTCGCTCTGGATAAGGGCGTCTGCTAAATGCTGTAAATGTAAACTTTAGTTGCAGTTATTGTTGCACAGGGGGGTCACACCAGATACTGAAAGCAAAGGTTCACATACTTTTGCCACTTACTAATATGTAATATTGGATCATTTTCCTAAATAAATAAATGACCAAGTGTAATATCTTTGTCTCATTTGTCCAACTTGGTTTTCTTTATCTACTTTTAGGACTTGTGTGAAAATCTGATGATGTTTAGGTCATATTTATGCAGAAATACAGAAAAATCTAAAGGGTTTACAAACTTTCAAGCACCACTGTAGACAGCATGCCAAACCAATATCAATCTGTACAATGTTGATCTTGTAGCTATAAGCTTCCCTTACTAACATGAGACACTTTAGTGTTTAATTTTTTAAAAGTCAGATGCTAGATATGTTACAGCTGAATGACATTCATGTAAACATTATTTTTGGGTAAAGCGTTATTTACCCAAAGATATTTACTCCATAAATTTATAAGATACTCAATACAGTAAGCTGTAATGCAATATGTTTTGTTTTATGTTTGTTATTTACAATTTTGCTATTTGCAGTTAATTTTAAAATTAATAACTAGTTCCAGCAAGTTAGATAATATCTACATTACATGTCCATTTTGTTTGGAACCATTTTTGTGGCAGTGTGTGCTTCTATTTTTTGACTGGATAAACATGGTCACTTGATTTTCTTTAGGAATTATGAGTGGGTGACTAGGTTGATTAAAAATTCGACTGCTGGAATTTCCATCCTGCTTTCATTTTATTTAAGATTGATTCATCCACCACATATCAAACCCAATAGTTACTTTTAGTGTTGTTTTTTGTTTGTTTGTTTCTTTCTTTCTTTCTTTCTTTGTTTTTTTGTGAGCTGATCCAGAGTAACTGTGGATATACTCTTTGCTGTATCATTTGCTGTTTGGATTTGTAGTCTTTGGAAACTGGTAAGCTCAAAATTGCCAAAAATCTTAAGGATTTCTACCAGTCACATTTTTCTATCAAGTCCAAGTCTGACAGTGGATCTGAGCAGTTGATTTCTACATTAGTGGAACAACAGCCTGTAGATGGCACTGTTGATCAATCAAAAGCCTTCCTGTATATGCATCTATCAGCCTAATAATTGAACTTCTACCTGCTTTAAAGGAAATTGAATTGAATCATTCCCAAGTTGATTTGAGAAAGCCTTGTAAAATATGCATCCTCCACAGTTCTGTCCAGAATGTTAGCTTTGTCTCTTCTTACTCAGCTGGCAAGTGCAGCATTTTAGTATATTCTGCCTACTACACTACAAATAACGCTGCCTTAATGAAAGACAAATTTATAGATGTTTTTGGACCTAAATACACTTTGCCTTTTTTTAAACATTTTTTTTAAAAGCCAGTCATATTCTCACAGAAGGCTGAGAGGATGTGATCAAGCTATGACAGAGAGCTTTGGGCCATTGTTTGAGTGTTTCTGCAACTATCTCCACAACCATGATAACCCAAATCTTTAGTAGGCCCCCATTTGAAAATGACTGTGGGTTTCTGTGAATTCAACACACAACACCTATAATACTGTATCACATTCAAGTGCTGGCTCTCCCCCTTGCATTGTGCCACTGAGTCTACATCTTTACGTGTAGTTCAGAGAAGAGGAACAGCAAGAAGATTAATTTCTGTCAGAAGTCATTTGCAGGAAGACAAATGGTAACTTACTGGTAAATGAAAACCAAAAGGCACTTTGGCGAGAGTATAGCAGGCTTACTGTTAACAAACTTATATTGTTGTAAATTATACAGCCCATCTTCCAGGTAAGTGTTGCTTCGGGTTATTACTAATAATGCTCTTTGTGAAAATGTACTCAGTGCTTCATGACGATCTGATCATGATCTGATCAGCCATCTTTGTAAACTGCTTGGCATCTAGAAAACAAGAACTAGCCGTTATAGTGCGCAATGCGATGGCATGATGGCATGAACGCTCACTTATGAGCTTGAAAAATAAATTCTCCAACAGCCAGGTCAGTGGGATGTGACTTCCTCAACAAAGTGGCCCTAGCTTAAAACACCTGCCTTCATTTTACAGCAGTCAAGACCGAGACTGTTAGAATGTATTTCCATCCTGCTTTAATTTTATTTACGAGACACTTACACGTGCGTTTGTATTTAAATTACATAGAATTTCTGGTTTACGTTGTTTGTGCATTAGATGTCGCACACGGGACTGTTATTGAAATTAATTTCCTGTTTGTGTGTCAGCCTGTTGTACTCTAGTTAGTGTAGTTACACCCTTTAACCACTAGATGAAGACATTGTACAGTAAACGGGAACGCACATTACACTTTCAAGCAGTCAAGTCTGGTCACTGTGCGTGTGTGTGCGTGTGTGTGTGTGTGTGGTGTATTACTTTATTAGGTACACCTCTTTCTCCCTTTACTCTTTCCTAAGGGACCACCACAGCTCAGGTACTATTTGGCTTTTGGCCTAGAGAATAAGGTACTGGACTCTGGACCAGAAGGTCCAGGGTTCAAATCCCACCTCTGCCATCCTGCCACAGTTGGGTCCTTGAGCAAGACCCTT
>JAJAGP010003312.1:0-77604 GCA_025084515.1 Ancistrus triradiatus | reverse complement strand
AAACCAACTGCTTAGAAAAGAGCCATGTTGAAATTGTTTCTAGCTAGAAATGAAGTTTAACCCAATGTCACCACCTGACATCTGAATAGTATGTGCAGTAATATACCAAATTATGCTGTTCAAATATTGCTGACATTTGCAACAGGCTATCAGAAAGAGAAAAAGGGGTTGAGAACTGGTATGAAAACTAAATACAAACACAGACTGTCAAAATCGTTTTAAGACTGATGCTTGTCCCACATTGTGGACATATGTTCATAATGTAATGCATATTCTTTTCATTGATCTGGATGAGTCATTTGTCTTTGTGTGTGTATGTGTGAGTGTTTATGTGAAATGTCAAGAAGTGCCAGAAACCCCATATACAATGTCAGGACAATTTTACACTTTGGTGAAATGCCAGGACAAAATTCATGTTCGGAATTTTCTGATGTTTTTATTCCAGAAATGACATTTGTATTACAAAAAACTAAAAGAGACAAATGTTTTTCCTTTTGGTTACTGATAAGGTTATGAATGAATGTTGAATGTCACAAGGGGTCAATTAACTTGATGTCAATTAATGTGTTGGTTGTCAGCAACTTTATATCCATCATTTACTACTTCTCTTGTACTCTAAACTTGAAAAAACACTTTCATTACTTTGGTCTATAAAGTATATTACACTGTAAATGGTAATCATAACAAGTCCTCTGTGCAACAGTATAGTAGAGAACTTGTTCTTTGCCATGCAGTATAAAGTTTGAAAGACTGAATTGGTCAACTACTTTCTGTTACATGGCCTGGTTAGAGGCCATGCTTTGAGCTCTTAATTTTATGCATATTTATCCAAGCTGCTATGGTTAGATAAAAACCATAAACGTTCGGAGGATTTGTTGTTAACTCCTTTGGAGTTGAGCTTTAATGACATTTATATAGTTTCACCTAAGGGGTGTAGCACAGCTCAGAGGACTTTAGTGTGTGTTTTTGTTTGTGTATGAAAGCCAAATTTAGCTAATGTTCCAGTCATTGCCATTGCTTTCTCCCATGACCGCCTGTACGAGGACTGAGAGCTGTGAGAACACAGAAAATGGTTATTTGTTAACAATGTATGTGAGTCTGCATATCATTTAGTGAAGTAAGTAAGAAAACAGTCAGGGCTGCAACAGTTGAGCCACATAAGGAAAAATCACACTGGTAGGAATGTGGCATGCAGTTTGATTTTTATTTATTTATTTATTTATTTATTTATTTGGATGCTATTTGCCACTAGCATCCAAAGCATTATTAATGTGGATTTACTGGGGAAACCGTATTAGTAATAAAGTTAATGTGGGTGATAAACAAGCCAGCTGGTTTTGTGCTGTTACATTTTTTTTTACCATTTTTTAAACTCAGAGCTATCTTTATTCCTGACATGAATATTAAAATAATATGTGATATGTTGTGACGGTATGTAGTATTCTATAATGTAGCATATTCTTAGTTTCGTCATATTAACAGAATTTGCAGTTTTTCATCATTTGTCACATTTACAATAATACAATACAATCCTCATCCAAAGTTTCTAATGTTTAGTGGTTCAGCCCCAAAGCTGAGCAAGAACTCCTACCCTGTCATAATGTATAGGGGTGGTGGAATACAAAAGAGAAAAAGATTAACAAAACTGTCTTGATGAAAGATAAATTCATTTATTATTGAGTAATTTAAAGAATGTTTATGGTGTGTGGTGTATGCTGTGTTGAAAATACAGCCCCAAATTAGAAATTTGGGATAGTAGTGTGAGTTAGGACACACCCAGTGGGTTTTACATTTACTTTGACTTTTATTTCATGGCAGACAATATGAATATGCCAAAAATATGTCACCAATATTCATGATTCATGATACAAAAGCAGTCTCTGAAGAGCAAAGATGGGCAAATGATCTCCAGTTTGTCCAACAAATGCATGTGAAAATTATTGAAATGTTTTTAAAAAATGGTTCGAAAAGTAAGATTAGAAGGGATTCATATATCTCTGCTCTGCAGTGCATAATATCATTAAACAATTCAAGGAATCTGTAGAAATTGGCATAAGGGCATAAAACGGAAGGTAATATATATATATATTATCTGTGTGTGTGTGTGTGTGTGTGTGTGTGTGTGTGTGTGTGTGTTTGTATATACATGTCTGTGTGGACCAGTCTGGGTGGGAGCCACTACAGAAGGGGCGCCTGTAGATGTGGGAGCCACATAGCCCTGTGTTTGTGTGTGGAGCACGGCCCTCTTATCTCCAGCCTGTACTGACGCCACACTTTTCCTGTTTCAAATCGTTGCTGCTGATTTTTCTCCTCATTCCTGCCACAGTCACTGCCTGGCTCATCAGATTTTCTACTTCTTCCCTGTTTTCTTTGACCACACTGCCTTCTTTTGTTGTTCTTTTCAGCAGAGATTATATTTGCAACAGTGAGTAAGCTGAGACTCAAAACTGTCTGCTACGCAAATTTGTGAGTCGAAATAGCCAATATATTTTTGCAAAACCTCATTGCCAAGCAGGTAACAAATAACAAACTTTAGTAAAGCAAATAGCCATGGCAATTTGCATAATTGACTATGCTGAAATCCCCAGACCCTTTGGGGCCAGACAGGACGTGCTAGGCTGGCAGTCAGGAAATGTACACACACACACACACACACACACATTTGTCCTCCTATCATCTATCAAATATTTGTTTTTCTATCATTGTTGGGAACTTCATATTGTTATAATAATGCTGTCGCTAATTAATGCTTCACCTCCTGTCTGTAAACTGTTCATATTGTAAATACACTGTAAGACTTATTGGCGGGGATTTATTGAGGTTTGAAGGTCAGTCATATTGCTGATTCCTGATTTTTTGACATCTGGTTATGAGGTCTAATAGGTGGTTCCAGTCATTATAAGAGAAGTCGTACATCTACGAAATTGCCCTGTCTGTTTTCTTCTCTGCAAAATTCAGCCCCCCACACCCCACTGCCAGTGCATTCAAAGCCATTATTGAATAGATTTCAGATTTTGAGATCTAAATTCTATACTTAAACCCTCACTAAGAAAAGTGGACGGAAAAAGAGGCTAAGAAAATAATTATATAATAAGAATATGATGTAATAAGATATTTTTTAATGATAGTATAGTCCATAATTTCTTCAACTCAGTGTTTTTTCCTGGCAAATTCAGCATTGTTTCCATTTAAAACACATAAACACCATGCTGAGGCTGCCTGACTGGCCCTTCCACTTAGTGAGGTCTACCAGCTTGTCTCTCTTTCTACCTGTCTGGCCCCAGACGTCTGGATAGGCGATTGTGATGGCGCCAAGTGGCGCTTGGCTTCAGCCATAAGCATCAACGGTGCAGGCCAGACTGCTATCGCTCAGGGTTTCTTTCCCTTTCCTTTGTTTTTTAACCAAATTTCCTTCCTTAGTTTCTTAGATATTCTCTCTGCACTGATGTAAGTCCAAACAGTGGCTTATTTAGAAAGTAAACAGCTGAATGAAGGGAGGATCCATGATGACGCTGGCATTCATGGAAACAGCCTGATAGAGTGCAGATGTCTCGGTCCAGTGTCGCCCACATTCATACTGTTGCACGCAGCCATATTCAGTCATGGCACAGTGTGTGGTAGTAGGTTATTGGAATTCTCAGAATAATAAACTCATAACAGAACTGGGTAGTTTCAGGAGTGGCAATGTAGACTATGGTGCTGGGACATTTTCTTTGCTGTTTGAAGAGGCTCTGCTAACTGTGGAAGTTTTAAAGAAGGAGAGCTCTCCATTAGCCCTGAATTGATCGTGAGTCCAGTGGGAAGAAAATCTGTATTAGAAAATGAAAACTGTTAGGGTGCTCCATAATGTAGATTCAAGATTAGAGTTTTATTGTCATATGCACAATGTAAACAGGCATTACGGCATACAATGAAATTCTTACTTTGCTAATCCTTTGTTCACAAACCTATTTACAGTTAAATTGCAGTTAAATTGTACAGCAATTATACAAAGAGAATGAGTAATGTGAGCATTATTATTGTGCAAAGAGACAGCAATAAACATAATTAACAGACTGTATCCGTTATTCAGTGCACTGTGCATTGAGAATGTGGAGTTCAATGTGTGTAGTTTAGAGAGTATGCTAAATAAGTGGTGTGTGAGTGTGTGTTAGCCAGGATTCAGCCACACAGAAGTGATTGTGTGTAAGTCATTCACAAGCCTGATGGCCTGTGGATAAAATGTGTGTTTATTCGCACTTAATTATCCGATAGCTGCAGAAAATCAGATTTTGTCAGTAATCCGATCAACGAGTTTACATGCGCTCAGTAATCAGATAATGGGAAACCTCCAGGTTTGCATTACTCACACAATATTTCTTCTTTGTACCCAGCCAATAATTTCACAGAAGGATGTGATGTAAACTTCAAACTTTATTCATTAAATTATGAAATTCTTAATTTCCTTAAACATATAGCATGTTTCTGAGGCCCCCCAAAAAAATTATTTGGTAGCCATTTTGTGGATGCTGCATTTAATTCCAACTCCCCCACAGGTCTGTGCTAACATTGACTTCAAAAGAAGGCAAACTTGGGAACACTTTTGTCATTGCGATTACAACTTGGTTGTACTTACTATCTGGGTTTTTTGGTTTCATTTTGGGTGCGAAGCCACACAGCCCTCTCATAAAAATGTAATGTTTATTCGACAACTGATTTTCGGCTTCTTGTGCTGCACATATAAGGGCATTTTTACAACGGCAGTTGACACAGTGTTCCGCACTCAGTCCGTGGTTCAGCCTACTGTGCCCTGGCATGATATGGAGTGCTCTCACTAGTCCAACAAACCACACTTTGGTAGTCAATTACACCAGATTGCCTAGTGTGAGTATGCCCTACGAAATTACAATTGCTGCTGGGACTTTTTGATCATTAGGTGTCTGATGTGGATGCCGAGGAATTTGATGATTTTCATCATCTTCACCTCTGTCTAACCTATGTTTTGAGGTCAGTACATCTCCTCCCTCTCTCCTCCTTGAGTCATCAATCAGTTGGTCTTGTCTATATTTAGGGAAAGATTGTTTTCATGAAACCAGGCCACCAGATCTGCAACTGACCTCCTTGTCCTCACCAGTGATCGGTCCCATGACTGTAGTGTCATTAGCAAACTTGATGATGCTGGTGTTGTTCTAGGAGGCCACACATGCAGCATGCAGCCTTGGATTGGAGAGCAATCACACTAGTCAAATGAACCATGCTCCAGGGGTGAAACACATCCCAGCACAATACAGATTGACTATTGTGATTACACCATAAAAACATCCCAGTTTGTGCTGTCAAAGCAGTCTTGAAGCAACAGATCAGTTACTTCATTTAGTTTTACTTACTGGGGGAGACTGCTTGATGAGTTGTCTGTATGATGGATAGAGGAATACTGTGATATGGTCAGACTGTCCAAAGTGTGGCAGTGGCACAGCCTTGTAGGTGCCCTTCAGGTTTCTGTAGACTTAGTTAGTCAAGTACTTTAATCGGCGTCATTGGAAAGCTCACGTGCTGATGGTACTTGGGAAGGACATTCTGTGTGTTTCAGTGATCGAAGATCACAGGATTTCAGCTTAAGCTTGCACCCTTGGCGTTTATACACTGAAATTCCTTGAATTGTTTAATGATATTATGCACTGTAGGGGGAGAAATCCCCTCCAATATTTCTTTGAGGTACATTGTTTTAAAACATTTCAGTAATTCTCTCACACATTTGTTGACAAACTGGAGATTTTCTGCCCAGCTTTGTTCATCAAAGACTCAGCCTTTTCTGGATACTGTTTTGTACCAAATCATGATTACAATCACCCGTTGACGTCACCTGTTGGGCGGCACAGTGGCTTGGTGGATAGCCTCACAGCAAGAAGGGCCTGGGTTCAATCCTGGAGGGGTGGACAGCCTGGGTCTTTACTGCATGGAGTCTGCATATCTTCTTTGTGGGTTAATCTGGGTGCTCCTGGTTAATTGAATTGTTGAAGTTTAATTGATTACCCTAAATTGGCATTTACTTGAGTGTGTGTGTATATAGATATACTGTATATGGCTGGTCTTGATGTGGCCTTGTGTATATATGTAACCTTGTGTGTGATGCTGAAATGGCCACTGATGCTGATAGCGACGTTAAGCAAACATCACATCATTATTTAGATTTTTTTAAATTCATTACTAGCTCAAAATTGCCCCCATTCCTAACTGTTTTCAGAATGTGTTGCAGGCCTGAAATGCAAGAATATATGTTAATTTAATACATGAAATGAAGCTGACCAGACAAAACATGAAATATCTCAGGTTCATATCGTCCGCAATGAAAGAAAATCTAAGTAAATGTGAGAAACATTGTGTTTTTATAAGCATTTTCCATACTGTCCCAACTTTTTCTGATTTGGGGTTGTACCTTCAATTCATTTTATCTATTAGATTTGTAACGTTAACATACTCCTGTGAAGATAATTTGATATTTGTTATAGTAGAGATTTTTTCCAGATCAATTTACTTTCTCATTTTCCTGGCTTTGTTGAGAGGATGTCAAAACACATTGTAAGTAGGACTTTCATCTCTGCTCTGCTGTGAGAATCTTAAACAGCCACAGGCCCCAGACATGCATCATGTGTTCCACAAATTGCCTTCCTCCACACAATTCTCAAAGCTGGGATGTACAGAGCAAGAGGTTGTGAGAGGATAATTTAATCCTGGCTCCCTAGAGAGTGATCTCACAAACAGGGGCTCTGGGACTTAGCACTATATTGCATGTATCAAATTCAGAATTCCTAACAGAGCTCAGAGCTGGGGTTTCATCAGGCTAATTTGCCCTATACCCAGTCTTAGGCCTAGTGCCCAGTCACTCCTCACAAGGATCCTTGCTCTAGAGTTACAGTGCACCCAGCCTTAGGCAGCCAATATGGCAGCCGTATTTACAGCAAGTGCTAACAACTCATATTTCATCAAGAATCAATGGATCAAATGAATTCTAGGATGTGTCCAGAAAGGAAACCTTCATAAATCCAGTGCCCCAATTTGTATTCCTTGTAGTTATGATCAAATAACATCTGTTGATTATATTTTCCATGAGGCAACCCTACTGTTGAGATTATGCTCTAGGCATAAGTATATCAATCAACTGAAACCATCAGGCTGTGTGATAGTGTAGACAATGACAAATAATACAATGTGTGTCTATATGTTTTTTTATTATTATTATTATTATTATTATTATTATTATTATTATTATGACAAAAAGCCTTATGCACAGTTTAAACTCAAGAAGACTTTTTCCGGGTGCCTTTCCTCCACCAGGATATCCTCCCTCTACCGTTGACTGTTACCCATGGAGCTGCAGGGTCTGCCGCTGTTGGCCACCCATTGTAAGTAGGCCTACGTGCTGAGGTCATAAAGGGAGCCAGACTGGCAGGCACTCTGTGGCTTCCTCCCAGATACCAGATCAAGTAAATCAGAATTAGAACTCGTTAGCCCTCCAGGAGCCCTGATGACGGCGACTTCTCAACAAGCACTTCAGGGTAGCAGATAGGCGCCCACTGTGGGAACATAGAGGTGCTATTTGAAGTCTCCTAAGAGCCCGAGTCAACAACCAATTCTTGTTCACGTGTTCTCTTATGGTGAGTTTAATCTGAGTGATGATCATTTTGGTCTTGTAACACACAGCAGAATAGACCCAGCGAAGCTCCTTCGGGCTGGTTGGTTGCACAACCTCGTGTGTGGCGCTGGTACTCTGTCACCTTTTAAATAGATCCATTTTTCACAAGCTGCCTCATGCAATAAAGATAAGAGACAAACTAATTGATTTTAACATGGCTGGTCTGTCAGGGGAGCACAGGAGACTGGACATATGGAGATTAATTGCAGCACCCGCAGTATTGATAACTTGACTGATTCATGCTCTGATCTGGTCATGAGGACAGGGCCAAGAGATTTATTACAGCAATGCTCTAAGCATGCTTTAACCATTTTTATTGTTTTGTATTTTTAAACTGTATTTGTGTCTATTTAATGGTACATTTTCCAGCTATTGCCTCAAATGGGCAAAGTATTTAACTGAACCACTGTTAGTGTTCTTTTTAGCATAGCCCTGCCATTTCTTGTGCTATTGTCAGCTATGGCATTAGTTTGATTGATTGTTTCTGCACATTGTCCGTAATAAAAGTGGCTTGTGGAAATTGATATTTAAAGAATTGGCCAAACTAGGGTGTTTAAAGCATGAAGTAATGTGAATCCAAGTTACTGAATGAATGGACTCAATAAATCACTAGGGTGCAGCCAGGATATTCTATTGGAATTTGAACCACGGTGCCACTGGTGGAAGCTGCCTCGGAAGAGACAATAAGAAGTTTGGGTCTCAGCCCTTGTCCATTTGTCTTTTCACTACTCTTTTAGGCCATCTAGCCTCCACTTGGCTTTACATGTTTTCCAACTGATAAGCCAAAGCTTCCTTTTGTTCCTTCTTCTTTCTCATCTCCAATCTCTGCTGTGGTTTATTCTCAGTAGTTGGGGAAAGATGCTTTACAGAAGTGTGACTACCTGTGCTCAGCGCACTACCAAACAAGTAACTCTTTTGGGAGGACATGACTGGGGCAGGGTCAGAGGTCACCATGAAAAGTGTGCCCACAGTAGTGGAATAATTCATGTGCAAGGAGCAAGCAGGTCACTTGGATGACCCAAGAAGCACCAGAAGAACATAAATCACTAGGTTTCCCAGTTGGAGAGATGTAACAGAGGCAACATAATGAAAACAGAATGTTCTGTAGGACATACCAGTCAATTAATCTTGTCATTCTGATTAACATTTTAGTGCACCATCAAAAGCTTTATGGGTATTATGGGTATTATATTCCAAAATCAGTGTAAGTTACAGAATTATACAGTATATTGAAGCCATACTATCACTCAAGTAACTCATGGTCCCTATCTCTCATCTGTAAAGCCACAAGGAGTCAGGCTGGTGTCTGGGGGCACTATATGAGATGACAACTCCAGGGACAGACCATCATGAGAGAGTGCGTGCAGATACATTATCAGTTGCACAAGTTCCTTATCTGAATATAGCAGTGTTGTAAGCTCTGCAGGCTTTAGAAGTTGATGGATAAGAGGGAAATGGGTAAGAGGTCATGAGTAGCTGGGTTGCGTTTGCCTTCTTGGTACCAGCGCTCTCTCCCATTAGCAAAAATGAGCCTGACGACATGCTCTTCCTGTGTTGGCCCCAGAACAGGTCCTTTCCAGTGGACGGGATGTTGGGACCCTGTGTCTTGGCAGGACAATCTATTTTCAGGAGGTCATATGATTCTGGACAGTGTGTCTCCCCAGCAGCGTCTGTCTGCTGATAGCCTATCAAACAACCAGCTTTTAGAAGGGGAGTAACTGCTACTTACCAGGCCGACGCCAGACAAACTGGTTATCCTTATCATGGCCTCCAACACCAAAGTAATTGCTCATTCTGCTAATGAGCAGAATGGGCTGATGATGAGAAAATGAGCATATTTGTTCAAAATCATTACATCGGTTACAATCGTTAGAAGTGGTTTGATGTATGTCAAAGCAGTATTTCTGAAGACTGCAACAAATAACAGTGCGTACATTCAAGACAAATGCTGTTCAAAGCCAGATGCTGCTTATTGTCATTTGCTTTCTTCCAACTCTTTGAGAATTGAGAAATGTTAAATGCGAGTCTGACTACCTTTGAAACGAAGTCTCTCATCACTGGACACTATGTTTTCTCACCTGACCAAGAAAGAACGCTGTTGATCTGCATCAAACTAGCTTATAACAGTGACATTTTTCCTAAATAAAGAAGTACTTTATTTAACCTGTCTGTCCCTGATGCTCGGATTCACGTTAAGGTTTTAACACATCACCATCCCATACTTTCAATTAAGCATGCAGATTATTTGTATTTGTGAAACAATCAATAACAGTCAAGTGGCCACTAATCCTTCCTATCCAACATCTACCAAGGAAGACTAAGTGGGCGTTAGTATGCTGGTGTGGCTATACAGAGAAAGCTGTGGGTACATGTTGGGTGCGGTGGCTACAGCAGCCTTTATGCTTTTTGTAAATGGAGTTTGTGTAAAATGAAAAAAAATCCTCCATGCTGCAGATGATGTAATGGTTGGCATTCGGTTTAACCATGGGTTTTTAAGAGGGTTGGATTTACTAGCATTTGGGAAACATTAAAAAGTACAGCGGTTCACACTGAGAGTGTTTGTACTCTCTCCAGCAGGCTCTCTCTCCTCCCTCTTCATCCATGTCCCTGAAATACAGCCACTGTGCCATGTCAGCTCAGACCACCTCATAACAAACACTTTTATTAAAGAGCTCAACAGCCTGATTCCTGCACTTGACCCTTAGGGGAACTTTTACAAGACATGTTATTTCAACAAACTCCCTTGCTGAGTGGCATTCTGGTTTACCTTATTCACTGTGTACTGTTGTTGTGCCAAGGCAGTAATTCATTATTGATGGATGCCATGTTAAGGGTGTTTAGGGCCTGCATGTGAATGTTTTTGCCCGAGTGTGAGGACTGGGTCTTTCCAATGTGTGAAAATGTGCTCTGTGCCAGTTTACTTTGGCCCAGCCTATTTGCTTTCTGTGTGTGTTGGCATCTTTTCTCATGCAGTATTTTCGTCTCTGACTATGATGTATCCCGATTACTTCAGCAAGCAATCCAGAATAAAACTTTATGAATGTATAACTCTTCACATACACAAATGGGCAATGATTATTAATTCTTTCCTTTGGTACACTCAAAAGTTATAAATGCTGCTGTTTTGTCACTGATGCCTAGCATTTTGAGAACCTGTAGTTCAAATATTGCTCTACTGACTGCGAGTACTGCGTATACAGTTGTTGTATTCTAATCTAAACCTGACCCACAGCTGTGTCGACATCTATATCATTCTGAATGTTGAACTGTGCAGATATATCATTATAAACAATTAAGCTAACAGGGGAGCCTCCAGTCAACAATGCAGATATATTTGGGTGGCTTAGGAAGAGTTGCCTCAAAGCATTCTTCCTCCACTACCTCTAATTTGGGGTCCTTAGGAATGCTTGAATATATGTGTCAGCACGCAGTTGCATCTAAATCAGTCTGGCAAGCCAGTGCAATTAGAGGCTTTCACTTGGTTATCTGCCTCTGAACGACAGACTGTCTCCATGAACCGCTGAATAAATGCTGATAAAAAGTTGGAAAATATTATTCTTCACATAAGTTTGTCTCTGGCTAGGGCTTGGCTGGCCTGGTTGCTTAGGCCTGTGCTGGTCAGGAAGAGAGAGGGAAAAAACAGAGAATGCTCAGATAAACACACTATTGATTGCCCATCTCCAATGGCAACCTTGGAAAAACATAACTTGACCAAGATAACCTGAAGGCTGCTGTATCAGCTCCAAAGCAGCAAAACAGCATAGGTGTCTAGTTCACCTTTTCTTCACCATGTTGGCAAATATTGATTGGTTGGCCGTCGGGTCTCAGCTATTTGTTTATGTATGGAGTGGGAGCTACTGGTGTGTTCTGAGACTGTCCTAGTGTGTGTGCCTAAACTAACCCTCTTGCTGAGATTCTGATCTCCATCATATAATTATGACATGGAATTGTAATTATGAAATGGGTAGAATATGTTGTGGCATATGATCAAAGTATCATTATCCAATACGTTTTATTCAAACAATGAACAGTACTAGAAACATGGCAAGTGTGTAATAGGACGCCAAAACTTACATTTCTTCGATCTTGGCTACATGCTTAAAGCAACATTATTTCACCTATCAGTCTCTTAGGGGTCCTGACAGGACACTGTATGGGGATGTGCAGTGTATGGTTAGAGCCTTTGGCAAAAAGGCTGTAGTAAGGCCCAAAGACACTGACTCCCTAAGAGTCTGAATTGGCCCATAATGGGCCAGATCAACAGGAATGTGATCATGGAGCCTGACTACTGACAGCTGGCCCCTAGGGGCATGAATTATCCTGACAGATACGAAGAGAAGATGACACACACACTGCCTCTGGCCCTGTCTGCCTGGACTGCCCGTCTCCAACACAACCAAATGAATCAAATTGCCTCCAATTAAAGATTTAACCGTCTCTCTTTCCTTTCTCATTGTGTCTTTCTCTCTCCTCTACTCTGTCTCCATCTCAGATATTTCCAGTGTTCTAACTATTTTATAAGCCATACATGTCTCTATATATATGTACATATAATGTGTGAACAATTTGACATGAATAAATGTACTACCATAATGACGTAGAATTTTATCATATCAGTTTACTCATGGCCACTTCATTATTGACAACTGTATTAACTGCTCCTTAAAGCAAATATCCAATCAGCCAATCACATTTCAGAAACTCAAAGCATTTAGGCATACAGACATGGTCAAGATGACCTGCTTAAGTTCAAACCACGCATCAGCATGGGAAAGATGGTAAAACATGCACATCTTTTCACTGTTGTGCCCACGAATATAAAATAATGAATATACCACTATGCTCCATTTGCTAGGTTACTGTAATATGGATGTGCTTGATTTATTTATTTTATTTTATTAATACCCATCACCACAGGGACCCAGGGACCAAGTTACAGTGGTGCCTTCTGGTAGTCAGATGCAGACATGACTAGCTGAAGAGAACAGGTGGGTGGTCACCCTCCAGCACTGCAACAGCGATCCCTGACTGTTCTGCAACAGACTAGTGTCCCATCCAGAGCAAACTTACAGCCTTGCCCTGTATTCTCTAGGGATGGGCGCCAGAGCCACCACAAATTTGGCCAGTTGAAACATAGAAAATGTACACACATACATATACCTGTATATATACACCATATATAAGTTACACAGACTCGGGATTAGCAGAATGATGCTTTATATGCTGTATCATTAAGTAGTGTGCTTTCCTTGCTAATTTTAAATTCTTTAAACATGCATTAGATTTATAGTCAAATTTGCAGAACATAAGGCAGTGAGGTTTTCTTACATATAATTGATGTTTTCAACTCTGTACCTTCTGCATTCTCCATTCTCCTTGTCCAGTTCCATCATTAGAAATTGAAAATGCTCATCATTGTGAAACTCATTATCAATTTATAATAGCAAATTATGTTACCTTGTGAAAAGTATTAAACAGGTTTTATGCTAGCTCTGTAGTTGATGTGTGATATTTGCATGTAACTCTCTCCTCTGCCCAGTCACACATCTGATATCAGTGAGGAATCCTGCGTCTCTAAAAACAGACAGGTGGAGTTGCAACTTGTTTGCCTAAGATTTATTGTCAGTATTTCGGAATGATGAAAATTTGTGATACCATGATTGCAATATACTGAATTTCCAAATACCAGAACGTGTGTAGTTGTAAATCAGAGTGCTTGCTTTTAACAGCTGAATTGATTTGCTATGAATTGCTAACAACACTTTCCAGGATGAGATGGGGCAGAAGATGAGGTTAAGTGTAAGTGTCTGGTATTAATCATTTAATCGGTTGATTAAGGGTGCTTCCTTTGGCTATTTTCCACAGTGTGCAGAGGATTGAGGATATAGCTGTAGAGAATCCCTGCCAACCCAGTGTCCTCCACCCCATGATATCCACAGGGATAAGTGTGTGTGCCTGTTTCTCATTAGTATCTGTCCACACAACCCCCTGTACACCCCCCAACACACACACACAGACACACACACATCCAATTTCCTTATGGAGAATTAATGTCTCCTGCCGATTGAATATATGACTGGTGTCACAGGCAGGCTGGAGCTTTTTATTGTTATGCTGCTTCTGTCCCCTCCTCTGATTTTTTTGAAGACAAAGATCCCAGAGCCTCACCAGTATGATTTGGGAAACAATTTTGCAGGCCCTTTTTCTGCATGTTACTCTTAACATTTACTTAGAGGCATAATTAATTTATAGTTCAATTGACCACTTTTGTTCAGTGATGTCAATTGATGTTAAACATTAATCCATACTGTCCCCCTTGGGACAGTGTACCCCAGCAGTCACAGCATGAGGAAAGCACCAGTGGGAACAGCTGGGCCCTGTTTTCAGTCCTCTGACTCTATTACCTCTTCTGCTTTGAAGAGCTCTTTGCTTACACACTTTCACAAAAGCATCACACATTATTGTCAATGGGGTACAGGGGGTGCTTCTGGATGGGGATCCAACCCGTTTCCTCAACTGTTTGCTCTGTCAAGTCAGGAGACATAATAGAATGCAGAATTCCTTAAAGTAAACCTGAACTGGGCATTTAGAATTGCATAAATATATATTTAGGATAATAAATTATTTAGTATGTCTTAGTTTTTATGCACATGAAAAGGCTAAAATCTGACAAAATACATTTACATTATCAATATTTTACAGACTTTCCTATCCAACGTAACTTACAGAGAATAGCCTAGATGTTGTTCATGCCCTAGAGTGGTGCTTGAAAGTTTGTGAACTGTTTGAAAAATTGTCTAAATATCAGCATAAATAAGTAGTTCATAAAAGTACATATAGAAAAACAAATTAAACAAATGAGACAAAAATAGTATAGTTGGTCATTTATTTATTTAGGAAAATGATCCAATATTACATGTCTGTGAGTGAGAAAAGTATGTGAACCTTTGCTTTCAGTATCTGGCGTGACCTCCTTGTGTAGCAATACCTGCAACTAAACGTTTCTGATAACTGTTGATCAGTTCTGCACCCCTGATAATTTTCATGATTTTTCTTTATAAATCATTGGTTGTCCAGCTCAGCAATTTCAGGTAAATATATCATATAGCAGATGAACACCGTGACATTTGAGAAGTGAAATTAAGTTTATAGGTTTTACAGAAAGTGTGCAGTAATTATTCAAACAAAATTAGGCATGTACATAAATTTGGGCACCCTTGTCATTTGAATACCTTTAGCACTAATTATTGGAACACAAAAAATTTGTTTTGTAAGCTCATTGACCCTTGATCTACATACACAAGTGAATCCAACTATGAGAAAGGGTTAAGGTGGCCAATTGAAAGTTTTTCTCCTCTTTTGCATCTTCTCTGAAGAGTGGCAACATGGGAGCCTCAAAACAACTCTCAAATGGCCTGAAAACAAAGGTTGTTCAACATCATGGTTCAGGGAAAGGGAAAAGCTCTCTCAGAGATTTCAGCTGTCAGTTTCCACTGTGAGGAACATAGTGAGGCAATGGAAGACCACAGGCACAGTTCTAGTTAAGGAACTTCCGAAGTGGGCAGACAAGAAAAAATCTCAGATAGGCAGAGGCGAAGGATGGTGAGAACAGTCATAGTCAAGCCACAGACCACCTCCAAAGACCTACAACCTCATCTTGCTGCAGATGGTGTCACTGTTCATCGTTCAACTATACAGCGCACTTTGCACAAGGAGAGGCTGTATGGGAGAGTAATGCAGAAGAAAGCCTTTTCTGCAGACATGCCACAAACATAGTCACTTGAGGTGTGCTACAGCACATTTGGACAATCCAGCTTCATTTTGGAATAAAGTGCTGTGTGTACTGATGAAACTAAAATTGAGTTATTTGGACATAACAAGGAGCAGAAAAAAGAACACAGCATCCCAAGACAAATACTTGCTACCCCACAGTAAAATTTGGTGGCGGTTCCATCATGCTGTGGGACTATGTGGCCAGTGCAGGTACTAGGAATCTTGTTAAAGTTGAGGGTCGCATGGATTCCAGTTAATATCTCCAGATTCTTGAGAACAATGTTCAAGAATCAGTGACACAAGTTGCACGCACCGAGGCCAACGACCCCAAACCCTGCTCAAAATCTACTAAGGCATTCATGCAGAGGAACCAGTAACAACTTTCTGGAATGGCCATCTCAGTCCCCAGACATGAATATTACTGAAAATGTGGGCTGTCCATGCTCGGAAACCATCAAACCTGACTGAACTGGAGATGTTTCTAAAGAAGAATGGTCCAAAGCACCTTCAACCAGAATCCAGACTGGAAGCTGTAGGAAGCGCTTTAGCGGCTGTTTATTTCTACAAAAGGAGGATCTACTAAATATTGATGTCATTTTTTCTGTGGGGTGCCCAAATTTATGCACCTGCTAAATTTTGTTTGAATAATTACTGCACACTTTCTGTAAATCCTATAAACTTCATTTCACTTCTCAAATATCACTGTGTTCATCTGCTATATGATATATTTAACTCAAGTTGCTGATCTGAACAACCAATGATTTATAAACTAAAATCATGAAAATTATCAGGGGTGCCCAAACTTTTTCATACGACTGTATCCTGGTCCAGATACAGCTTAACAGGCAAAAACCATGATACGCATGGGATGAGGTTCTTATGCTGGAGTGCAGTGTTTTTCTTTATCCAGACATAATGATTCTCTTTAAAACCACAAAGCTCTATGTTGGTCTTCTCCATCCACAAAATCTTTTTCCAATAACCTTCTCAATTTTGCATGCACCATGTGATGTGATGTGATGGGCAGTAACATTCTTTTTGAAGAGCAATGGCTTATTCCTTGTAATCCTACCATGCACACTGTTGTTGTTAAGTGTACTTATGACTGAATTAAATTAATTTCCTGTTTGTTGGCAGGTTGCATAATATATTTTATGCTTATTTGGCAAGCAGCTCTGTAAATACGTAGCCACTGCAGTTATGGTGATATTCTTATTATAGTGATCAAGTTGGGAAATGAAGACATTCAGAACAGCAACTGAGCAGGTCACCTGCTCTGCCTCAAGATGAGCTCTCATATAACTCTCATGTCAATGTTAACACCACAATATATAATAGTCTGCAAGGTCACAAAGAAACCAGAGTAACTTCTAAGCAACTATATGTCTCTCTTACACTGGATAATGTTAATACTTATGAGTTTGCAATCATTATAACACACAGGGTGTGAGAGGCACGGTTGCAGGGAAAAAGCCACTCCTCTCCATAATAAACATTGCTGCTCTTCTGTAGTTTGCCACAGGTCATGTCAACAAGCAAGCCAGAAGACTATTGGAAAAATGTATTGTGGACGGATTAAACCAGAATAGAACGTTTTGTTTTTAATGAGAACCACTATGACTCAAGAAAGGAAAACACTGCATTCCAGCTCAACCTTATCCCATCTGTTAAATGGAGTGATAGAATCTGTAGGTTTGGACCTGTTTTGCTGCATCTGGTCAGGACAGCTTAGAAGAATGACTTCGGAATTATACCAGCAAATTCTAAAGAAAATGTTGGGAAATATGTCTATAAAGTGAATCTCAAGGGATCGTGGCTAATGCATCAAGACAGCAACTCGAAACACAAGAATGGTTCAAAATGAATGAAGTTCATGTTCTGCAATGGCCCTCCACTCTGTTGACAGTATTGACCTAAATCCAACAGAACTGTTATGGGAGGACCACAGTTCATCTGGAAGCAGTTGATGTGAGGAAACCCACCAACATCTCAGAATTGAAGCCCTTCAGTTCAGATGAATGGGCTAAAACTTCTTCAAGCTTGTGAGGAAACATGTAATTGCATTTATAGCTCCACCAGGGGGTTCACACCAGAAACTGACACCAAAGTTTCACATACAGACATCTAATATGGGATCATTTTCCTCAGTAAATATATGACCAATTTTTTCACATATTCAACTGGGTTATCTGTATATACTTTGAGGACTTGTGAAAATCTGATGTTTTAGGTTAGATTCATGCAGAAATATAGAAAATTCAAAAGGGTTCACAGTCTTTCAAGCACCACTGTAAATCCCCTTTCACACATGTAATGTTCCCTTGTAATTCACTCCTTCAGCTTCAAAATCACAGTCAGATTAATGTGACAGAGGTCAGATCAATAACTAAAACAAGTGCTGGGTAATTAGCTCATGTATGAACAAAAGCCATTCAATACTAAGCAAGACGTGCTGACATATCCTCCAGACTGAGGGTCTGATACAACAAAGTGAAGAGACAAAAGCATGAGAGTTAAAGGTTGGCCTCTATTCATACAGGACAGATTTTCCTGATATGTCTCATTTGTAATGAGTATGAACTTATGCCAAGTTGGGCTTGATCATTACTGAGCTACATATATCCTCCTTTAGTTTTCTGGCTCAACACTGATGTGACTAGTAGGTTAATATAATGAAACTATTTCACTAAAAAGAACTTGTTTAAATTGCTACAAACCACATCCTGTACATTTGGTGTAGATCTTCCAAAGACTTTTCAAAATAAAGGCATGTACAGTGGTGCTTGAAAGTTTGTGAACTCTTTAGAATGTTCTATATTTCTGCATAAATATCACCTAAAACATCATCAGATTTTCACACAAGTCCTAAAAGTGGATCAAGAGAACCCAGTTAAACAAATGAGACAAAAATATAATAATTGGTCATTAATTTATTGAGGAAAATGATACAATGTTACATATTGGTGAGAGGCAAAAGTATGTGAACCTCTAGGATTAGCAGTTAATTTGAAGGTGAAATTAGAGTCAGGTGTTTTCAATCATTGGAATGAGAATCAGGTGTGAGTGGGCACTCTGTTTTATTTAAAGAACAGGGATCTGTCAAAGTCTGCTCTATACAACACATGTTTGTGGAAGTGTATCATGGCACAAACAAAGGAGATTTCTGAGAACCTCAGAAAAAGAGTTATTGATGCTCATTAGGCTGGAAAAGGTTACAAAACCATCTCTAAAAAGTTTGGACTCCACCAATCCACAGTCAGACAGGTTGTGTACAAATGGAGGAAATTCAAAACCATTGTTACCCTCCACAGGAGTGGTCGACCAACAAAGATCACTCCAAAAGCAAGGAATGTAATAGTTAGCAAGGTCACAAAGAACCCCAGGGCAACGTCTCAGCAACTGAAGGCCTCTCTCACATTGGCTAATGTTAATGTTCATGAGTCTACCATCAGAAGAACACTGAACAACAATGGTGTGCATGGCAGGGTTGCAAGGAGAAAGCCACTGCTCTCCAAAAAGAACAATGCTGCTCATCCTCAGTTTGATAAAGATCACGTGGACAAGCCAGAAGGCTATTGGAAGAATGTTTTGTGCACGGATGAGAGCAAAATAGAACTTTTTGGTTTAAAAGAAAAGCATTATGTTTGGAGAAACGAAAACACTGCATTCCAGCATAAGAACCTTATCCCATCTGTGAAACATGGTGGTGGTAGTATCATGGTTTGGGCCTGTTTTACTGCATCTGGGCCAGGACGGCTTGCCCATCATTGATGGAACAATGAATTCTGAATTATATCAGGAGTGTATCTAAAGCGAAAATGTCAGGACCATCTGTCGCATGAACTGAATCTCAAGAGATGGTGGGTCATGCAGGCAAGACAAAAATCCTAAGCACCCAAGTCCATTCAACCAAAGAATGTTTAAAGAAGAATAAAGTTAATGTCAAAGTCCTGACCTTAATCCAATTGAAATGTTGTGGAAGAACCTGAAGCGAGAAGTTAATGTAAGGAAACCCATCAACATCCCAGAGTTGAAGTTGTTCTGTACGGAGGAATGGGTTAAACAAATGAGACAAAAATTTTATACTTGGTCATTTATTTATTGAGGAAAATTATCCATTATTACATATTAGTGAGTGGCAAAAGTATGTGAACCTTTGCTCTCAGTATCTGGTGTGACCCCCCTGTGCAGCAATAACTACAACTAAACGTTTCCTGTAGCTGTTGATCAGTCCTGCACACCGGCTTGGAGGAATTTTAACTGGGTTCTCTTTATCTACTTTAGGTCTTGTGTGAAAATCTGATTATGTTTTAGGTCATATTTATTCAGAAATCTAGAAAATTCTAAAGGGTTCACAAACTTTCAAGCACCACTGTACATCTAATATGGAATAAATAAAGAAACATAAACAATTAATTATGTAAACCACCTTTTAAACAAGAGTTTCAATATTCTGAACTGGGTTACGTTATTTGTTTTCTTTCTATGTCAGCTTTATGTGTGTGTTTCTGTACTATTCTTAATTGTAACTGGAAGTCGAACAGGACCCAAAATGTGAACATGCTTAAACTCTAAAATGGTAAAATGGTATTTGTCAGAGTACATATTAAACATCATTTGAGTGGTTAAGTAGCCTGTGAACTAACTGGGGCCCTTGAGCAAGGCCCTAACCCTGGACTGCTTCAGGCTAAGTCACTTGGATAAGGGCATCTGGTAAATCCTGTAAATGTTTCATAATGTTCTCAGAAGTTTGAAAAATGATTTTAAATGAAAAGCTGCACTGCGCTTAAGTTTTCTTTGCTCTGTGTGACTTGTGATTGAGTTACAAAAGGGGATGTAAGTGCAACAGGTGCCCAGAACACAGAGTAGGCATGAGGGGCTTTGTGCTGTCTCTGTAACCTCCATGAACCTGCTAGAGAAACCTGATTCCTCCTCACACGATGGCAAGTAGCACTCTTACTGATACAGCAGAGGGCTGTGTGAGAGTGGCTTTGGGTGTTCATTGTTTGCATTGTAAGCCTTAGTTTTTCACACACGACAGCCTCATTTAGTACACTTAACAGTATCAGTTTGTTAAGTAGCACAGTGTGTTTAGTGCAGTGTTAACTTTCACACTGAGTTCATGTTGAGGAAGAGCAGGTGACCTGCTTAATTGCTGTCCCGAATGTCTCCATTTCACAACGTGATCACTATAATAAGAATATCACCATAACTGCAGTGGCTATGTATTTACATAGCTGGCTGCCGAATAAGCGTAGAAAATATTATGCACTGCTGTTTGGCAAACTGCCAACAAACAGGAAATTTATTTCATTCACAATCAATTGCAAGGATAGTGGGCGAGTCTGTTTGAAGAGGTTTATTCTTTTTAGCCAATCCGTGTCTTCGGAAGGCGGATCGTAAAGATGGACGAGCCAATCAGCGGCGCGTCGTGCTGAACTTTTGCTTCTTTGAGAAAATAAACACAAAGGGGGCGTGGCTTCGCCAGGCTGACTCCACTCTGAGCCTTTTAACTCTTTAAACTGCATATTCGAATGGGCTGAGTAGCATGGCAGGTTTCCAACAAAAACATTTCACTACTGTGATTCAGCACCTATGGCGAAATAGTTACATGTGTTCCTGACTGTAATGAATGATTTAACTACATCTCCATCATGAATGCGTTTTTTCTTTTTCCTTATTAGTAGCCTAACAGTCCAGTGGTGAAACAACAGTGTTCCAAAATGTCTAGACCTTTCCTGCTCAAGCTATGGTGGTACTTAAAATGGCACTCCTCCATTGTATATATCTTTTTGGGATTCCTTTTATTGTGGGCATTTACTAATTTACTCCCCAAAGTGAAATGATGTGATTGCAAAACCTCTTGCTTTTTGTAATATGTTGGGTTTTTTTTATTCAGTTTGACTTCCAAAACTTCCCAAACCAGCAATACCTGCACTTTGCAGAAGTTTATTAATTAGAGGTACATTATTTAGTATTAAAGAGCAGCATAGGAAATATGATTTAGATAGATAGATAGATAGATAGAGTGGTGCTCGAAAGTTTGTGAACCCTTTAGAATGTTCTATATTTTTGCATAAATATCACCTAAAACATCATCAGATTTTCACACAAGTCCTAAAAGTAAATAAAAAGAACCCAGTTAAACAAAAGAGACAAAAATATTATACTTGGTCATTAATTTATTGAAGAAAATGATACAATATTACATACTAGTGAGTAGCAAATGTATGTGAACCTTTGCTTGCAGTATCTGGTGTAACACTCCTCTTCAGCAAAAACTGCAACTAAACGTTTCCTGTAACTGTTGATCAGTCCTGCACACCAGCTTGGAGGAATTTTAGCCCATTCCTCAATACAGAACAGCTTCAGCTCTGGGATGTTGGTGAGTTTCCTCACATTAACTGCTCGCTTCAGGTCCTTCCACAACATTTCGATTGGATTAAGGTCAGGACTTTGACTTGGCCATTCCAAAACATTAATTTTTATTCTTCTTTAACCATTCTTTGGTAGAACAGCTTGTGTGCTTAAGGTCATTGTCTTGCTGCATGACCCACCTTCTCTTGAGATTCAGTTCATGGACAGATGTCCTGACATTTTCCTGTAGAATTCTCTGATATAATTCAGAATTCATTGTTCCATCAATGATGGCAAGTTGTCCTTGCCCAGATGCAGCAAAACAGGCCCAAACCATGATACTACCACCACCATGTTTCACAGATGGGATAAGGTTCTTATGCTGGAATGCAGTGTTTTCCTTTCTCCAAACATAACGCTTTTCTTTTAAACCAAAAAGTTCTATTTTGGTCTCATCTGTCCGCAAAACATTCTTCCAATAGCCCTTCTGGCTTGTCCCCTCCGCCTCCCCCTTCTCCCCCTACCCCTTCCCCCCTTCACTCCCTTTCTCCCTCCTTTCTCATTTTTTCGCTTTTCCTTCTTTTCCCACTCCCCTATTTTGGTCTCATCTGTCCGCAAAACATTCTTCCAATAGCCTTCTGGCTTGTCCACGTGATCTTTAGCAAACTGCAGACGAGCAGCAATGTTCTTTTTGGAGAGCAGTGACTTTCTCCTTGCAACCCTGCCATGCACACCATTGTTGTTCAGTGTTCTTCTGGTGGTGGACTCATGAACATTAACATTAGCCAATGTGAGAGAGACCTTCAGCTGTTTAGAAGTAACTGCTTTGCAACAGCTACTTGAAGTCCAAAGAAGATCAATGAGTGCTGACTGTCATGGACTTTTCTCTAGAGTAATCTGAACTAAACCCCCTCAAGCATTTATGAAAGCTAGAAAAAAATCAAGCATTTAAGTAACATCACAAGATGCTCTTTGGAATATTGGGAAATCATGCAGGGATAATATAGATTGTCAGCTCGAGGGCATGCTGTCATTACAACAAAAAGGGCAAACATACCAAATATTACTAAATTCTGTGGGCGGCATAGTGGTGCAGCAGTTGGTGCGGTCGTCTTACAGCTCCAGCGGTTCGATCCAGACCTTGGACTGTCCGTGTGTCTGTGTGGGTTTACTCTGGGTTCTCCATTTTCCTCCCACAGTCCAAATATATGCATTTAGCTTAATTGATTATGCTAAACTGGCCTGATCTGAGTATGTATGACTAGTTTCAGTATAATCTTGTGACTGTCATAAAATAACCAGTGATGCTGAATGTGACATTAAATAAAAAACAAACAAACTAATAAATTATTAAATATATGTATAATTTAAATGATTCAACATTTGATCATAAATTGTTATGCTGATTATATGATTTGTAATGACAGATTTTGTATGTAAGTTTGAGAAAACTGCAAATTAATATTTTCACTAGTAGTGTCACGCTGTATTCAATGATCAGCCATAACCCAAAAAACCCCTACGTAATAGGTCCTCCACCAAGGTATTCCACAAGACCTATGAAGGTTTCCGGTTGTATCTGAACTCTTAGTCATGTTCCTTAAACCATTCCTGAACAATTGCACTATTCCAGGGTGGTGTATTATCCTGCTGAAAGAGGCCATTATCATTAGGGAATACCATTGCCATGAAGGGGTGTACTTTGTCTACAGTGTTTAGGTAGGTGATAGGCGCTAAAGTACCAACAACATGAGTGCCAGGACCCAACATTTCCCAGCAGAACATTGCCTAGTGCAACACACTGTCAATATTATTCACTTCACCTGTCAGTGATTTTAAAGTTATGGCTGACTGGTGTAAAGTATATACATAGTGCAACAATATATCGCGATTGTTTATGCCGTTCGATCACTCCATTTTTAAGACTAGAACTGACACTTAACTGAGGGACCCTGGCACATCACAAAGTCACTGCATGGAACTGTGGGTTTTCCCAACGTACTGGGAAAAGGCTGTACATATATGAGTGCGCTCTATATCATAAAAGCATAAGAACTGTGTTCAGTCCTCAAGAATGTGAACGACTTTGAGCCACCATAACAATTTACGTCCTAGTCAAACGAAGTTCCATTTACTTCTGTTCTAATGTGCGTAACGCATCATATGTGCGGTTAAAACGCGTTTCCGCAAACTCTCGGTGCAAAGACTGAGCTGTCCCACAACGTGAAGTCGAAGGGAAGGAGGGTCGGTGCGCCTTTAAGAGTTAAGAAACTTGAAACCTTGTTTGCGCAACAATCAGTGCAGCTCAGAGCCGCCAAAGTGTCTAGACTAGCACATGATGGGAGTCAGCCAATGGCTCCACCGCTCTCCTCAGGGGCCCCGTGCGTGCGTGCGTGTGTGCGTGTGTGTGTCAGTGTGTATGTGTGTGAGGGGGAGAAAAAAGAAAATCCAGAGAAATTGAGAAAGCGAGAGAGCTCCGAGTGTGCTGCAATGTGACCAGGTCTGAAGACGGAATCAGGAGCAGACTTGAGTGCGGGATTGGTGCTTTGTGACTGCGGACCGTTGTGGATGAGTTAACCGGAGTGCTGGAACAGTGGGAATCAGCCGCCAGTTCCGACAGGGATTTTTTTTTCTATGGAATTAATCCGCCGAGGAGCTTCATTCATGTGGCTGTAGTGAGGGTTTGAATGGGTCTCAAAGTCCGAAACGCTGAAGAACGTGCCATTTCTTTTTTCCTATACATGTTACAGCTTTCTGCTCGTGTTTTCAGTTGACAAATGGCTCTGGTCAATCTGTGTCCACTGATCAGTCTAAATTATGAGCAGTATACACTTATTTTATAACTAGTGCCTTGAACATACGTGAACTTTGGAAGGTGTGTTTTAGCACAGATATGAACATTTCGCACATTTGATTTGCATTCGCACTTGAATGCATTGCTTTGCGTGTACTTTTCGCCTTTGAATGTGCGAACCATCGTGCCTTCCAAACTCATGTTGTGGTTCTGTTGGCGGTCCACGGTGCTCGGCTGTGCGCGCTCTGCACAGCAATCAGCCGACCTTAATGTTGAGCAAGCTCAAAAACAATTCCGAGTATAACTAAAGAAAGAAAAAAAAGAACCATTCAGATATTTAAACTGTCGTATGTTCAGGACGAAACGCTCAGGTCTCGTGCGGCGACTCTGGAGAAGCCGTTTGGTTCCAGATAACGAGGAGGGCAACTGCGATGGCAGGAGAGGTGATTGCTGTCGGGACGATGCGGGCGACAATCCGGACAAAATGGGTAAGCCCGAGTGGGGAGCGATGACCCCGAGCGGCCCGGTCGGCGCGGACCTCTGCGAGGGGGTGTGTTCTGGCGCTGACTGGGGGGTCACTGTGGACCAACGCTGCGGTGCCGTGGTGTGTGTCCCGGAGCGGGGAAGCACCCGGTCAGCGCAGGACATCGACAGCAGGACGGTGACTTGCTGCTTGTTTAAAGATCGGGACCCTTCACTAATGGGGAGCTCGGACGCGGCGGCTGTGGCTCGAGGGAAAGATTCGGGCTCGTGCCAGTGGGCGCCACAGAGCCCTGGAGGATCATCCGGAGAGAGTCCGGAAGCCAAGAGGCGCTCTGTGGCGGAACAGGAGCTCAAGGCCGCAACTTATTCGCTGCTCAAACGGCTAAAGGAGAAAACGCTGGACGCGCTTCTCGAGGCTGTAGAGTCCCGAGGCGGAATGCCGAGCGAGTGTGTGATGGTGGCCCGGGGTGAGCTGAGGCTCGGGCCCCATGCAGCGCCTCCGCAGCTGCTGGTGTGTAAGCTTTACCGGTGGACTGACCTGCAGCACACAGCGCAGCTCAAAGCGCTTTGGGAGTGCGAGAGCTTCGGCTGCAGAGACGGGCCGCTGGTCTGCTGCAACCCCTATCATTACAGCCGCCTGTGTGGCCCAGGTAAGCACACCTGTCCTGCTACCGTCAGGATGCTGGCAAGCCTGAGAAGTAACAGGCCTCTGCAGAAAGTGCCCTCACACAAGTTATGAAAAGTCAAGTTTTGTTAACTCTGTCTAAACTACACAGGGTACAGTGTTCCTCACTGAACGTAATTTTAATGCAACTTGAGTTCGTTATATTTATGCTGAATACCATCAATAGCCTTGGCAAAGAAAGTGCACTTACACAGCCTTACCAGTGATGTGTGTAATATGTTCATATAATGGTAAAATCCCGTTCGTCTTACAAGTTTGAGTGAAACATGGTGCATGAGAAAATGTTTTTACAGTATTAGGCCATCATCATTTTCTTAAATATGTTCAACTGCAGAGCTTATTATCAATATTATGGAATATTAACATGATACACTTTTTCTATTATCTAGTATTTTGGAGTATAAGCATGTGCCAGAACTTTCAGTCACTTCAAGATGGATTGGTGTGAAAATACATTTTTAAATACCAATAGTTCATACCCCCAATCTTTAAATAGTAATTTTACATATGTTGGACATATTTTATTAGTTTTTCTAAAATGTTTTCTTAAAACAATTTATGGCTGGTAATTTGCCAGAAAAATGACAGAAAAACAAAATACCTGGAGATAACTGGAAACCTTATGATTATGAGTTTTTGCCATATTGAAAAAAGATCAAGTTAAATCAACAAATGTTACGAGAATGCTGGTGCAGACATTGATTGAAGAAAACAAGGACCTCATGAGAGAATAATTTAAGTACTGCATTCTTAGAGTGAAACTGATGGGACAGTACTACAGTACATGGTGTAACTCTTGCTTCTGACAAGCCTCATAAGTCCCCCTGCATGCCAAGGAGACTAGAATTTAGAGCATGAGCTGTGGCACTGATTAACACATTACAGATGCTTTCGATAAAATGTAGCTCTCCAGTGGGGGTTTCAGAGAGTGAGTGAAAGGTTAAAATGGTTCCCAGGTTTAAAGAAAAGTGGCTAGCACTCCTGCCAGTCAGTGTGGAAAGCCTGAAATAGAAAGTCTACAACCAAACTGTATGCATTCACATTTTCCACTCAATTTATGATGTGGCTGCTTCTTTATGCACTTAATTGAAAACCTTCCATTTCAAGAGACTTCTTCAAATCTAAGTATTTAATTAATTCACCTTCCAAAAGACTACCCTGCACGTGCACGACAGTGGATTGTATTAACCACAAACTTGGATATTTATCATTGTCACTAAATATCCCTGATATTTGGAGTAAGAACTGAATATCACAGATAGTCACCATGACTTGAAATATAGTATGTGGGTTTAATGCCATAGTCATTAAAGTCAAAATACAAAATAAAAGCAAAAACAAATTAAGAACTGACTAGCAACTAAACTCAGTAAAAATTCAGTCTTGCAGTACTGTTTGAAAACTACAAACCTGTTTTTTAAAAAGGATAATGGAGTAGTTGGTCTGCATTATGTACCTAGTGTCTGTATTCCTTTACACTGATGCCTCAGGTGTGAAGTCTGAACCTGGATCTCTGACAATTTTAAACCACAGACTTAGTAGGCTGTGTATTCCCGAGATCTAGATTAGTCTTACTGTGTGGAGAAACGTCTGTTGCGCTGTATTAACAAAACTAACTCCAAGCAGACATACTACAAGTTTCTGAAGTTGTAAAATCCTCAACACCAAGTCATAAAATTTAGCCGAGAAGATAGACTAATCAAATGGGTGTATTTTTTACAACTCAACACAAAAAGCACACAACGATCAAGCAGTGGTCAGCTAATTCAGTAGCTAATGAAGATGCACAGCTACGTTGTGTTGTGTTCCGATGAACCAGTCTTTTCATGTTACAGACCCACAAACTATGTAACCGTTTCTTCACTTAATGTTAAAAAAAAAAAGCATTCAAATGTGCTGAGTCGCCAAGCAGGTTAAAATGTTAAGCAGTGCCTAGAGGGTTTTAATGCTCAACCTTTATAGAGGCCTTTTAATTAAACTAATTACACAATTAAATGTTCCTCAGCATTTCTGACTTTAACACTTTTAAATACAGTTTAACATCACGTAGGTCGGTACCTGCAAAAAGGTATTTTATTTTGGTTTCTCCAAACACTACAAGCAAAATCAAACGCGTTTCAAGTGCACACTATACGGAACTTTGAAGCGCGCAGACAAAACGGCTTTTCTTTGTCTTTTATTTGGTTAGGCATTATCCCTTTTGAAATGAGATCAGTTTCAAGTTGTGTTTTAAAAGCCCTTTTTGCCTAAGAAGGTTTCCCTCATGCTATTTAGGCGAAGGAGTGGTGATAATATACAGTTTGCATACCGCTGGCGCCAGACTGACTAGCTGTGTGTATCTGAGTGACTGAGTTTAGGATCCTGGCAATTACCACCGTCGCTCTTAAAGAGACACTCGCTATTATACGCTTTTTTCCTGCTGCTCCTTTTGCTTCCCCCCTCTAGGCGAGCTCACGTGCTCGCCAAGCCTTGTATGGAAGGCCAAACGGGCCATACACATGGTGAATTGACACGCTGAGGTGTTAGCGCTGTTTGTGTGCCTTTCGTGTTTGGTTCTTTTTATTCATTCGCTAGTTTCGGTTCATAATGCGTCTTTAAAGTTTTATCTGTCGTTCTAAATCGCTTTTAGGTGCTTTAACGTAAAGGTTTCCATTTTGTTGTTTCACAGAGTTTAAGTGAATACCTGCGAAGGAAATCCATTAAGTGGCCTGGGGTTAATTCGTCTGTGTTTAACCTTTTAAAACCTTTACATTTAGAAAATGTTTAATTTGCAGGTGTCAGATGTATTTTTTTGTAATTTAAGCACAACCACTCCAGTATGAATTGATAAAAAGTTTTCACTTATGTATATGATGTAAACACACTTGACCCAAATGGCACCAAATAAGAAAATCAGGTTACATTTATGATTATTAAAAAAAAGGAGGTACAATCTCCATTTTCCTGTAGTCTTTCAACATTAAATAAAGCCAGACTGAACTTGGAAGGCAGCAATTCCCAGGAAGAAATGTACTGTGAAATTTGACAGTAGAACCATGAAGTGGCCAAATTACCATCAAAAATTCATAGTAGAACTGTGAACTTCATGGTCAAACTGTGAAAGTTCACATTAAAACTGTCGAGCAGTTCACAGTTTTACTATGAAAATTCACAGTGCATTTTTTCCTGGGTTGCACAGAGATAGGCATTTTGCTTACAGGCATTACATGAAAGGTGGCTTGGCCATGCCGGTGTGATCATGGTCCTTTATGCGTTAATGAGAATAGCCAAAGTACATGACTGTTGTTAATATGCGAATTGCAATTGCGTTATACCAACTGGTTGCTTGTGCTGATTATAGTGTGTCCATATTGTATAGACCTAATGTATGAAATGGTGGCACAAAAAATGGGATAGCAAAATTACCGTTACTGCAGGTTAATGTACTTTGTGGGCATGCATAATGGAAAGTAAAGCAGCACTTTTTCTTACCTTGTTTATGTGTTTCACATGAATGTTTCAGGAATTTCATGATAAGACATGTCTGTGATTCTCTTTTTAATACTGCTCTGTTCTTCTTCAGAGTCGCCTCCTCCTCCATACTCAAGGCTTTCCCCTAGTGATGAACACAAACCACTGGGTAAGCCTCTCTGGAACAAACACTCCCAAAACTCTTGTTTGTTTCATTGCATAAAGAACAATTATTCTGACATATTTTGCTTTTGTTGTATGAATTTAGCAAGCCCTTGTACTGTACATTAGTACATAGACACGTTCATTGGCAGTTGTACCCTAAAACATAATGGTTATCATCGTTTAAATGATCCATGCATGGCATTTACAGAAAGACCATCAAAAAAGCCATAGTTGAATTCCTGGCATACAGGAAGCAAAGGGAACAGCGACGTGAGGAATTTTAATGGTGGCAATTAAACACAGTGGCTAGAAATGTGAGTGGTAGCTGCGAATGAGTGCAGTAGCCAGCAACCAGCAAGCCCATATTCAGCATGCCACTGTGCAGGCTGGCAGCCTGGGCTTGGGCCTAGATGTGATGAAAACTAATGGACCCTGGCTTAAGGCTGGGATTTAGCCTGGTGTATCCCCTGCTACCACAGTGCACCACTGAGGAATGACACTGAGACTGGCTCCTGTGGTCTGGTCATTTTTGTTGATTGTGATTACTTTTTTCACACCCAGAGGATGGCTATAATTAATGGCTACAACTGCATGTACTGGCATTGTAGATGCAAAGCCACGGTATTATTCTATGTGCACCATGTGATGAAATATTGTGTCAATGAATCTTAAAATGAATAGCAATTAAATTAAATGAAGAAGTGGAAATATGTTTGCTCAACATGACCGGCAATAGTTTGGCAAGAGTTTACATACTAATGTCATTCTAACTTCCTTCTGTTCTCTTAGATCTGTCAGATTCCACACTGTCTTACACTGAAACAGAGGCTGCCAGCTCGCCAAACATCACTCAAGGGGAATTTTCAGGTGAGCCTATTGGCTGTGCTTTGTATTCTACGTATCACTGTGCTGTGGCTGTCAGAGTTCGGTGCTATTTTTTTCAACGCATGAGGAAATTGCACTGTTCAAACAAAAGCTTTTTACACTGCTACAAACCTTTTTACACTGCTAGGCGGAAAAGGCTGTAAAATGAATCATCCAGCAATGCGTTGTTATATTAGAGATATCAGCTGTTCTGAAAGATTACTTGCACACAGTATTTCCCAATGAGCCTACAATGTATTCATGCCTTGAATGCTTTATGGTGTGTTAATCTAATGGGAAGGCACAGGCTGCCACTAAAAGGTTAAGGGATACATTATGGTGTAAATTTGTTATTATTTTTTAATGGCCGTTTAAGGCTTCAGGTTCCAATTCAGCCAGACAGAATGCGCGTAGTTTGTAGGTAATTTGTTGTTTTTTGTTGTGCTTTACTCCTCCTCATTAAAGGACATTAGGAGCAGGGAGAGCGTGGCGTAGATAAAGCTCTCATTGTGAGGCCGACTGAGACTTAGTGGGCTGTACTGACTGGCCACAGAGCTGGTCTCCCCTCCTCTGTTTTTCTTTCAGAATTATTTGAGCAGGATCAAACTGTAATGAGATCCAAGCTTGCAGGGCTACACACTCACACTTGAAAGTTTTTGAACTATTTAGGTTTTGCAATATTTGTGGGTATGTGGGACCCAAAATGTAATCAGTCTTAAAAGTAGATAAAGAGAACCCAGTTAAATAAATAAGACAACATGATTATACTTCATTTATACATCATGTATCTGTATCATTTTCCCTAGGAAAATGATACAGTATTTCATATCTGTGAGTCACAAAAGGATGTGAACCTTTGCTTTCATTGCCTGATATGATGCCCAGTAACTAATTGTTGATCAGTCCTGCATGTTGGCTTGGAGGAATTTTAGTCCATTCCTCTGTACAGAATGGCTTTACTGTGATGTTGATGGGTTTCCTCACATGAACTGCTTGCTTCAGGCCTTTCCAGAACATTTATAGTGGATTAAAGTCTGGTCTTTGACGTTGACTCTGCAAGAGCTCCTTCACAATAGTAAAGCACGACGTGTGTGGTGAACGGCAAATTACAGAAATTGGTTCATGACCACTCACCATGACAGCACGTGGGGCCAGCGTGCTGGGACAAACCACTGCAATTGCTTTTGGCTCATGCACCCTTGTGCCAGTTGCTAGTCAAGTATAAACCTATTTCAACCCAACCATACACACCACTGTTCAGCGTTCTGTTATTGGTAGACTCAGGAACATTACCATTACCACATAAGGTGAGAGATGACTTTAGTTGAGCATCTGTTGTGACCTCACTGACTATTTCACACCTTGCTCTTGGAGTGATCCATGTTGGTCGACCACTCCTGGCTGGCTGTCTGACTGTGTATTGGTGGAGTCTAAACTCTTTTGAGATGGTTTTATACTCTTTTCCAGCTTCATGAGAATCAACAACTCTTTTTCTTAGGTCAGAAATCTTTTTTGTTTAGGCCATGATATACTTCCACATGTTCTGTGGAGATCAGACTTTTTGATAAACACCTATTCTACAAATACAACAGGGTACCTGCTCACACCTGCTTGTCAAAACACCTGACTCTTATTTCACCTTCAAATTAACTGCAAATCTTTGAGGTCATATACTTTTGCCACTCACAGATAATAATAATATTGGAACATTTTCCTCAATAAATAAGTAAACAAGTATAATATTTTGTAACACACACACACACACACACACACACTGTTACAGTTATATCTAGGCACTCTGCAAATGAGTGATTTGATATGGAACAATCCCCTCTTATGGCATGAACTCAACATGCCTACCTTATAAACCTGGAAGCACATTGTGCATGTGTAGGATCACAGCCACAGTGGAGAGAAGCACTAAAACCTCTCCCCCTTTCTCTCCCATTCTGGGAATAGCACAGCTTACATTCAGCAGTACATGTGAATGGAACACTCGGCTAGAGGATGGCTCTCACCTCATTTACCATCCCCTGTCCACTACATGGACAAGCAGCACACTCTGTGTTAACACATGCTGGTTCAAACTCTTACTCTGAGATGTGTAGAGTGTTTGATTTATGTGCGGCCCTTCAAGTTATACTTTGAAATTACCTGGATTCATTAAATCCATAATGGGCAAGCTCTTTCCGAATAACACACAAACAGTTTTGCTTTCATGTCTTTATTGAGCACAGTGATTAATAATTTACAGTCCTGGCTGAAATAAGTATGGTATTTGTACTTTTGACTAGTGGTGTAGGTATCTGTGCCCAATCAAACAAAGGCACAAAAAGCATGGCAGGCTTGAATTGGCATTTTATTATATGAAATTGTTCTTTATCATGTTTAAATTCTTTGTGTAATAGTGCTAACAGTGAGTGCGTATACATGCACTTAATAATTCAGTGACTGCAGAAAATCTGATTTTGTCAGTAATCTGATCAATGAGTTTACATGCACTTGGTTAATCACACAATGGAAGAGCTTTTGGTTTACATGGTCAGTTATCGGATTTCTACTTTGTAACCAGCCAATAATCTCACGGAAGAATGTGGCTTAACTTCAATAATTAAATAACAAAATTCAGTATATCCTCGAGCATATACTGCTAAACTGTGTTTCACAGTTTCCCCAAAAGCATTTGGTAGCCATTTTGCGGATGCTGCATTTAATTGCAGGGTTGCTAGATCCTGCTATAGACATAATGTGCTTATGTCTATGGAAAAAGCCTAAAAGGATTGAGAATAAGAGGATTGACTGTGATTAATTCCAGAGAAATAACAAAGAAATCTGATTGAAATCGGGGTATGTGAATACATGCACTGAGAAATTCCATTACTGAGGTAAAATCCAGCTCTCTAAATTTAATTTCTGAATATGATTTCTATAGATCAGCGTATGCTGTATACACAACAGCTAAAATAAACATACAACTGCAGAAATCCGATTATGATGAGATTATTAAGTGTATTTAAACACACTCAGTGATAGGTGACATGTCACAACCTTGCACTAGATCAGTTTTCCTAAACTCCTCCACTTTGTGCTATTAACTGCAGCTTTGTGCAACTAATTATATTTGTCTAGGTTCATGTATTGCACAGAATTGCCTAGATAAGCCAGTGCTTCAGATTCCCTCAGCAACTTGAAGAGGACTCCAAGTCCTCCTTTTCCCTCAAGCACTTATCAGCACACCTCCACATCCGTCTCTGGCACCCCACCCTTCTGGCATGCAGAGTGGAGATCAATGAGAAGCAGTCGAACGTGTGGTCCCCCACCCACACACAGGAACCAGTAAAGCTCTTAAAAGTGGGGCCAGGGGGCACATTTTGTGTGTTTGCGGGGGTAACTGCTTGCTGCAGATTGTAGCCCCTGGGCTGCTGTAATACCCGCTCCTAACACTTATCCATCACTGTTTGACAATCACAATCACTGCAGAGCATGTCTTAACTAGAGAGGAAGAGGTGCTATTTGCCTTCTTGAAAACTTGATTGAAAGTCAAAAGCCAGTGTTTTGTCTCTTGGTGGAACAGTGAATGCTGCAGTTTTCATTCAGATGTCTGGAAAACAGCCCCTGGCTTTGCATGTTATGTACTTTGCTTGATTGCATGAGGTGAGGACATGATGTCACATACATAATGTCCATAACGCTAGCATATCTTTACAGATTCTTGTCATTTTTAAGTCCATAAGATCTAGCTTTGTAGATACCTGTACTGTCTAACATAATGCTGCATAATGTGTGGCCATTATGTTCTTAAGAATTAGCAGTTGTTTGCAACTAATGATAAGCCTACACTGATTGATTCTTGTCTTTATGGAAGTCATTGTACCTGTTTTTTCATTTGTAGTTCAGTGTGCTAGAATCCAGAGCCAAAACAGTGGAAATACTTATTGTACAGCATGTCCAAGATAAGTATGTGCTACTGTCTACAACTGCATTTGCTGGCTGCACGCTGGATTTGTATGACTACCACATCTGTTTCTCTATACTTGTGTATAGAGAAATGTGACCGATGAGTTCTTGGTGAGAAAAACGTATGTTTGTCAGCTTGTGTTTACACTGTATCAGCAAGTAGCTCTTCAGTAATTTTTCATAACATTGCCACTGAACATATGGCTCTGAGGTAGTACATCTGTGCTGAAGAGTGTGTGTGTGTGTGATGAATTCTTGACTGGGTAGTCATGAAGAACACCTGTTTCCTCACTTCTCCTGTTGTGGTCGTGTGGACATTAGAACTTTGCCCTTTGAAGTTATTTCTCATTGCTTCCTGTATAACTGTGTGTATGAGACTCTGTGTTTCCCCTCCATGTTTTTATGAGCATTTGTAATCTGTGTTTCATGCATCTATGTGCCTCTGGATCAGTAACATCCTTTCTGCTGCTTTAGGCCTTTTGATCATTTGCAAGTCTGAATGCAGCTTTGTTGTAAATAAAAAGGACCAGGTTTCAGGATTTGAGGTGTCCAAGTGAATGGCCTGTGGTGATCAGTGCAGCCTCAGAATGACGTTGCATGACTTCACATGATCTCATCACAAGCCCAGCAGAGTTAGCCCAGATGTCAGAAAGGAAGCAAATCCAAACTGTTTACGATTGTACAGCTGTGCTGTCGTACTTTTGAATGGTATTACATCACCATCATGTGCATAAGTTGACAAAATGAGAAGTGAGCTGTGTCATCACTGGGAGACTTGGGCTTTCTAGAGATCTGCTTTGCTGTAGGTCATAGATCTGGCTAGTATGCACCAGTCCTCCTTTAAAGGAGTGTGAAATTTGCCTTGTCACTTTCACTAGGATGCTGCAAATGGCAAATTGTAAGAATGGCCAGTGGGAGCTCTGCCTTCGGCTACGTTCACACAGCAGGTAAAAGTGGCCCAGGTCCGATCTTTTTCGTCATATATGACATGTTATCTTTGGGGTAGTATGAATGAAAAAAAGACACTGAATCGGACATTTTCACTTCCGATTTTTGGGCCACTTTCATATGTGATATCGAAGTCCGATACATCTGATACTCGGCAGTGCGATCGGAATTTATGCATCATTTATGTCCTTCCAACGCAACATTCGTCACAAATGCGCTGAGGAGAAGGGAAAATGCATGATAGCAGTGAGGGAGGTATTCTTCCTCTGTGCCTCATAAATTTTTGGGTGATGTCTCTGTGCAAGCAAATTTAGAAGGCGCATATCGCAACCTCCCCAAGCTTGAGGAAATTTCTACAGAAATGGCTAAACATGGCCACAGAAGAACATGGCTGCAGTGTCAGAGGAAAATAAAAGTTAAAAAGCAATGTTTAAAGAAATCCAGGATGCAAACAAAAGAAGTGGCCATGGTCGAATAAAGTGCCCTTGTTCACATGCTTGTTATTGTTGACTCCATTTTGATTGTTTCCCTCTGCATGAGCAGGTCATGTGAAGCACTACTCTCTTGTGCATACACGTCAGTTTAGGACCAGGAACTGTTCAGATGAATGTCGGATATAGGTTATATTAAAACGATCAGATTTGGGCCACTTTGCCTGCTGTGTGAATGGAGTATTAGTTTTATGAGAGCTTTGAGACTAGTCTTCAGTGACAACAAAGATTAGAATGTGTTGTGAATGATCTGATCACCGATTAGCCAGATAAGTCACGAGCAGGGAGAGACGGAGAGGCTGAGACTCAGTAATGATACAGTAGAGCAAGTGTTCTAAGCTTGGGTGGCTCCTAGAGTGTCCAGTGATGTGTAACAGGGCTCCTGTAGCATGCTATGGAGTGCTAAAATCTACTAGGCAGATAGGCGAGTGAGCGAATAAGTAATTCTCACTGATGGATATGCCTTCCACACAGATAGTCAGTCATATACCACACATTGTTGTGTGCATTATATAATGCTGTGTTCATGTGGATACAGGTAGTAGAGCTGCATTTGGAGTTACAATAACACTGCCGGCCTTTTGTTTTTGCCTGGGACAAGGAGTTTTGTGTTCCAGACTGATAGGTTGACACTCAGTTACAAACATGCACGCACACACTCAGAATGTTGTTTGTTCTTCTGTTCTTCTCTGATGTGTGGTCTGTATAAACACACATGCCTGTCTGGCTAGATCAGTCTAAAGTTCAGCTTATTTATTCCTGGATTGAGATTGAGTGTACATGCAGGAGAGAGAAATAGAGAGATGACTAGATATTACAAAAATGTGTTTCACAAAACATATCCACTACATTGTGCTTATTTACTTGAAGTCATTTGAATGAGGTAAATAGATCATTTACAGCACACAGATTACAGTGGATATCTCAGAAATTGCCCTCCATACTACTGCATTTGAATTTTAGGCCTTATGAGGTGTCACCTCATTTTCTGCTAGTCCTTTCAACGTGTACCTGTAGGATTGTAAAGTGGCCTATTATCCTACTTATGTAAGATCTTCCTCAGGTTTGTTCTGCCACTGAAACTGGACAGTACGAGAGCGGAAACTGAGCCACATCAGTCCTTTTTTATTATCTACCCCCTTTACTCTACCTTGGTCTGTCCCAGTGGTCTGCAGCCCCTCTCCTTCTGCCAGTCGTTCACGCTCTCTCTTTTCTGCCTGATACGAGGCCTGAGATTTTCACCTCAGCCCAAGCCTGGCCACACTCCCCTAGGGCCCAGAGAGCTCCAGGATACGGGATGTGGAAATAATGTGACTCAAGTACTTCCACCCTGCCTCCAGAAAATACGTTTCTGTGGATTGTTTATTTGAGGGGAAAAGAGGCCTCAGCCAAACATCCTGTGTTAAAAAAGACTGTCTGAGTTGTGCAGCACTAGGGCTCAGGGCCCCGCTCAATCGCCCCTTTGACAGCAGGGGGAGGCTGAGGAATGCTGAAGAGAAGGCCAGTGGCCTGGATGCAGTGCATTAGATAGAGATGTGTCAGATAATGCATGTGTCCATATGGTCTTACGTAAACGCCCATTAGCGGACCCTTCCTGACCTGTTTTGTTTTGGAAATTGCATATAGAGTCTGTGATGTAGAGCTTCCTATGTAAACACGTTTCTGTCTCTTGTAAACACAAACATGCATACCAGCACATACCGTGCTATCAGTAAGGTCATGGGGCTCTCCTCGATTGTGTTCCTGTCCGGTGAGCTGGACTTCCTTTTCCGCCTTTCATAACACATGTAAATGACAAACACACAGTTATCAGTCATTACAGGACAGCTGTATGGGCTACATGCCTCAATCTACTGTAATATAGTTCAGCAGTTGTACAGTACTGTAGCTCTGTTACAATTAGGACACCAGGCCTGTGTCTGTAGAGCTTCAGCATAATTGCTGATTCTGTTTTCAGGTTCAGTCTTTCAATATTTTTGCCAAATCAGTAATAGAACTCGAAAGATGACAACATGATTTCCATTTTGTGGAGCTGATGTCACATACTTTTGTACTTATGTCATTTGGAGCAGCTCCATTCCTGCGTATCGTGCAAGGAGCTGGTTAAACATTAAGTGTTTTTATTTCACATTTTGTCTTTTCATTGGACATTCTGTTTTTTTGTTTGCTTTTTTCCCCCACATTTTCCTGATCATGGTCACTGGGACTCTGGTGCCTGTTTCGAGAGAACACAGGGTACAGCCTTAAGCATGCCCTGGATGAGACACACAGCCCATCACAGGGCCAGTGGAGCTCACTGTTGTACTGTAGTGCTGTGGGTTGATTCTAGGCAGTCGCGTCTGTATGTGACACTTGACGCAGCTGGAAAGCACTGCTGGGACTCAAAGCTGTGTCCCTGTGTTAGTGTGCTAACATTTTAGATCACTGCACCACCCCATAGCTCGAATCTCTTATTTTTCACTCACTCACTAACATACTTGCGCCATCCAATTCCATATTCGCTTAATCCAATTCAGGGTTGTGGGGGAAGTGGGACAGGACTGGCAACACAGAGTACAAAAAACCAACCCTAGACAGGACGCCAATCCGTCACACTTAATCGATAATTTATGTTATCAGTATATTTGCAACCACAATGTGTTGGTCTTTTTTGCCTACGTGTTTTGTATGCATGTACTCGACTTGACCTCTTGAAGTGGGATTTGAATGAGATCTCTGGGATATCAGATTAGAATCTTTGTTTGCTCTCCAGGTTGTTTGAGTGTTATAAGTATTTCAAGATGTGAGGCATTTACGGCAAGAGCGACAAAAGGAGGAGGCGAAAAAGGGGAGAAGAAAGGCAAATTGTTTGGATCTTTTTGTCAGTGCTGTGTTGCATACTTTTATCACTGCATAGCAGTGCAATGTGTGTTGTCTTTAAGCCCATCTGCATCATTATTCACTTCAGTGTTTTTGAAGATTGCGACTAGTCATGCATCAAGTGTTCTTGCGCCCAAACGCAAACGTTCAACTTTCATTTATCCTAGTCAAATAGCCTGGCCCCTACGTGACTGATAGAACCTGGCTAATCTAGTGTGCTGTGTGGAAATAGGCTCTGAAATCAGTTATAAGTAAACAGAAACTGCTGCCACATGCTGTATTTATTTATCCTTCATGGCAACACTATCAGGAGCTAAGCTATGACTCTGCTCTTGGGGACAGTTTACATGCTGATTCCATTCTTGATGTGTCTATTTTTTATATGTAACCTTGAACTAAGAATTAGTTCAGCTTCACATCCAGTATGACCTGTTTGACTTAGTATCACAATCAAACTTTCTCTGCACAGGTGCTAAGGTGTCTCTGCATTCCCTAATACTCCCTGGTGCATTAAAACATTCAGTTATTTGCGCAGGTTATCGTTTTCACCAGCAGATTTCCTCTAGCGTGCAGCAATTCCAGTGAGCTAATCTTCCAGTGTGCTGTTCGAAAACTGGCGCTATGCATCTCTCTACGCCTCTTTGCTCCCTCCTCCACAATCCACTGTAGCACTCCATCCAATGGAGCCATTCATCCTTTCCAGGCCATGGGGTTAAGACAACAAATAAAGAGCCAGCCATGGCATTAAAAATGTATGGAATGTCCAACTGTTGGTTTTGCTTTTTAGCCAGCCTCCTCTCAAGGCTGCAGAAAGGCCAAACAATGGCCCATTTAGGCAGTGGGTGCTCAGAAAGCACCCGGCCAGTCCATGCTAAGGGGATCGGATGGAAAGAGTTAGCAGTTGTTGATGGTGATGATGAATTTTCTTTACATTTTATCAGTCTTTTATGACCCAGGAACTATAAGTTGGCACACGCATGTTGTTATTAGTCTGACTGAGTAGATAAACTAACATGAGGAATATTTTTTCCAGTTCTTATCCAGAGGAGCTTTGACTGTGGTGTCAGGAACAGGAAAAATACTGGTGGTAGCATTTTTGAAAGAGTAAAGAGCGAATACATTCTTCTGTGCAAGTAGAATGCTTTGTGTGGATCAAGAGAGTGGGTTCACACAGCCCCCTTCACCACACTGGCCCTTTTTGAGATGGAGGCATTTCGTTTGAGAAACAGGTCACTGCTTGTATTCTTAGGGTGTACTGACACTAGGCGAACTGTACCTCGCCTGAGCAAGTTTGAACCCCAATGTGTGGTTCATTTGACCAGTGTGATCGCTCTGTACCGTGCCCAAAACAACTCCAAAAAATGCACAAAATACAAACACAATGTCCACCTTGCTGTGAAAGCATGTCTTCCTCCACCCAAAAAATTAGCATTGTGATGATGTAAGCGTGCTAAGGCCCAGAACATTTAAGCACCGCAGGGGAGTGGGGCAATCGTGCTCAGGCATGGTATAAGGCAACCAGGCATAGTGGGAGTCCAGCTTTAATGTCTTCATGTGTCTGCTTCTTTACTTGGCTTGTGACTTGCTAACAAGTAATTCCAACAGTCATACTATTTGCCACAGAGTAGAATTTCCTGGATGTTTTCTCTAATATGCTGTTTTCCATCGCTTAGGCCAACCACCCAGTCCTTGAAATGGGTGCTGCAATGAAAAACATGAAAGCAGAGCAGTTGTCAGTTTGACTTGTATTGGCTCTGGTGTAGTTTAATATTTTTCCAGAACACCATTACCATTGGGGAGAACTGTTTGCTTGGCTCATGAAAATGTGGAAACATTATTCATCCAAACAATGACGGATCCAGCATCCATCAACAGTGAGAGAGAGCAGCTTTCCACATCTCAAAGCAGAGAGTCTAATCTCTGCTGAAACATCAGTTCAGCTGTGCCCAATGGATTCTGTGATCTGCATGGCTTTAGACACAATCTTCATGAATGATCATTTTGTGAAACAGGACAAATTCATCTTAAGTAAGGTTGCTGAGCTTAAGTTGGAAGGTCGGGCGGATACTATTTAGAAAAGCAAAACCATTAAACTACCAGTGTAATTCTGCAGTGAATTTAGAGAGAAATAGTGAGTCCTTCCTGGACCAGCTTCAGTCTTATTTTTTACTGTGGCCTGGCAGTGATCAAACAGCAGTTGTGTTTGCTCACACACTCACCCATTGTAAACTCTGATGTCATTAGCTGTATGACGAAACACACCACAGCAATCCCACCATGTCCCGTTTTCATCAGTTGGCTGGATGTCTAAAAGAGCCCTTCTGGGCCACCACAGGCCAACACATCATCTTGAAGTCCAGAGCAGGATATACTCGCCAAATGTAATAACAGGGCTCAATAGAGAGTTTGTGCTGCCCTTCAGTGCCCCTTACTGATGCATTTCTGAAGTCTTAAGCACACAGACTATTTACGGGCAGGAATAAAAATCGGGTTATACTGGCCTTAGTCAGTTTTATCTAATATATGGTTAGGAATTTAAATATATGTGTATAGTATGTAGTTATGTGCCATTTAACGACTGCAGTACATTAACTGAAATGGACGTTGACCCTAGTCACATAGTAAATTTATGCTTCTGTAATGTAAATATAAGGAGTATTTTCACAAGAAAACTGTGTGAAAACGATACTTAATTGTGTCAGGGACACCACTGAAGACATGAGTAGAACGTTAATAATCCATGGAAATTCACAGTGATTATAGACAATAATTATAGACAATACATTAATGTAGTGTTGTGATCCTGTGTAGGGGAAAGCTGTAACACTTTAGAGGATAGATGGACCTGATACTTTTGTTTGACATAAGGCAAAAATGCATTGATAGACACTATTACGAACAACACAGAAGATCAGTTAGGATTGTGGCATACTGACAGAACCTATTTTCCCAGAGCCTGTACAGTCCAGTGATCAATAATCAGGCATTCACCAAGCCAACTATGTGTTCATCACCTCACAGACACACGGTATCCAAATACATTAGTCTTAAAGTTTAGTCTTAAATGAAATCAGTTTTACTTTCACCTGAAAGCATATCTGCATTATTCTATTCAACTGTCAGCGCCCATTTGCCTGCTGGGACATTGGATGTGTGCTTGGATTGTACAGTGCATAGATGGAATACCATTCTCAGTCCTAAGGGTTTTGTCAGTGTACCTCGGCACAACCTGTAGAAGATGAGCCTGAGAAGGTGGTAATGTGGAGTTTCTATTTTGGTCCATCCCAGAAATCCAGAATTAATTCAAATGGTAACATGTGATGTTGGTTTCTCTTTACAAGCAACAGCATTTTTATATTTTCTGCATTATTTTCTTTCTTTAAAAGTATTTAATTTTTTGGATACAGGTTGTCAGAAACTTTTGTCATCATGCTGTTTATATGGAATCTACACCATTCATCCATAACAATAAATCCTGCTTAATGTCATGTAGGTCCCTCTCATGCCACCAAGGCATTGACCCATTGAAACATGGGCTCCACATGATCTCTGAACAAGTCCTGTGGTGTTTGGCACCAAGACATTAGGAGACCTTTTAACTCCCATAAGGCCTCCATGGATCAGACTTGTTTGTCCAGGACATCCCACAGATGCTCGATCAAACTGAGATCTGTGGAAATTGGAGCACAAGTCAACATCTTGTACACTCTGTCATGTTCCTCAAACTATTCCTGGACAGTCTATGCAATGAGGCAGAGATAAAAGAGTTTTACTTGGTCTGTAACATTTTTTAAGTAAGTATTATGTGTCAAAGTAACATAAATACCAGGATCCAAGGTTTCCCAGCATAACATTGTGCCGAACTTCACAATGAACCTAAAATATATAATGGTAAAAATATTATACTTGGCCATTTATTAATTGAGGAAAGTGATCCAATGTTGTGATCCAAAACATATGTGAGTGGAAAATGAATGTGAACCTTTGCTTTAAGTATTTGGTGTGACCCTCTTGTGCAGAAAAAGCTGCAACTAAATGTTTCTGGTATGTGTTCATCAGTCCTGCACATCAACTTTTAGCCTTTGTTCTTCTGTACAGAACAGCTTCAGCTATGGGTTATTGTTGGGTTCTCAAAAGAACATCTTCCAAAATATTTCTTTAGGACTGTTATCACTTCTAAAATATCAAATTTATTCTTCTTTAACCACTCTTTGGTAACAACTTGTTTGCTTAGGGTTGTTGCCTTGCTGCATGACCCACTTTTTCTTGAGATTCAGTTCAGACCTGACATTTTCCACTATAATTTGCTGGTATAATTCATAATTAATTGTTTCATCTGTGATGGCAAGCTGTACTGGCCCAATTGCAGCAAAACAGGCCCAACCGCCACTAAATTTCACAGATGGGACAAGGTTATTTTGCCGGAATGCAGTACTCTTCTTTTAAACCAAAAACTTCTGTTTTCTTCTCATCCCTCTACAAAATGTATTTCCAGTAGCCATATGGCTTATTCTTCTGATAAATGTTGAGAAATGTTCTTTTTGCAGAGCAGCAACTTTCTCCTTGTAGCCATGCCATGATCACCATTGTTGTTCAGTGTTCTTCTGATGGTGGACTCATGAACATTAACATTAGCCAATGTGAGAGAGGTCTTCAGTTGGTTGAAGCTGAACTGGGTTCCTATGTGACCTTGCAGACTATTACACGCTTTGTTGATGGAATGATCTTTGTTGGTTGATCACACCTCAGGAGGGTAACAGTGGTCTTGAGTTTTCTCTGTTTGTACACAACCTGACTGTGGATTGGTGGAGTCTAAACTTTTTAGAGATGGTTTTGTAAACCTTTACTGAGCATCAACAACTTTTTCTGGTGTTCTCAGTCATCAGCTTTGTCTGTGCCATGATACTCTTCCACAAACATTTGCTGCTACATCCATTTTGACCTGTTTTTTTCGCTGCCACTTTTTACACCTTTAAGCTGTTGCAGTATTTGGCACTGTGGACACTTTATACTACTCAAGTGTTATTCTTAGATATTCATTAAAAAGTAATTCTATTGTCTTTTATCTTTATAGCATTCTAGTATGTGAGCTGCAAACTTAATCTCGTTGTACTTGTGCAATGACAATAAAGATATTCAGTTCTATTCTATTCTGTTCTATTGTGAAGATCACACATTGATGGATTCCTGCTCGTCCCATTGATTGGAAACACCTGATTCTAATTTCACCTCCAAATTAACTGCAATCCTAGAGGTTCACATAATTTTGTCACTCACAGATATATAATATTGGACCATTCTCCATAACTTAATGACCATGTATTATATCTAAATATATAGCACTACTTATATACACTATAAGTAGCATATTTTAAAACTGAAAGCTCATTAACTATATTACTCATAGCTAATTTTCTGCAGTAACATTTAACAACAGTTTTATGTAGGAAGCTTATCACATTTCCAGGACTGCTGTACCTACTGTTATTCTAGTACTGATTCAGCAGAACTGTTTTTCATGCTGTCACACCTCTGCGTGGTATTCATTCAGACTCTCTCCAGAGAGGCCTACTTTGATTGTTTCTGTGGGCTTAGATGCCTCATATGTTGAAGTGTGAACACGCAAGGTCTGCAGCATGCCACTTTGTATGGCAAGGGCCAAGTGCTGGGCTTTGAATGTGGCTGAGGTGTGAAACGTATGGTCATATGATCGAGCATCCTGGTCCATCACTAACGCCAGAAAGCCTTTGGAGGAGGAGTAAACCAATGTGGGAGTAATGCCCTGGACAGTCACATATTAGAGTTGACACCTAAATGTCATTGTATAATAAAGTGATGTGATGTGGCAAAAGTATGTGAACCTTTGCTTTCAGTATTTGGTGTGACCCCCCTGTGCAGCAATAACTGCAACTAAACATTTCCTGTAACTGTTGATCAGTCCTGCACACCGGCTTGGAGGAATTTTATCCCATTCCTCCGTACAGAACAAACTTCAACTCTCACATTAACTGCTCGCTTCAGGTCCTTCCACAACATTTCGATTTGGATTAAGGTCAGGACTTGACTTGGCTAATCCAAATATTACCTTTATTCTTCTGTAACCATTCTTTGAGTAGAAAGACTTGTGTGCTTAGGGTCATTGTCTTGCTGCATGAACCACCTTTCTCTTTGAGATTCAGTTCGTGGTGGACAGATGTCCTGACATTTTCCTTTAGAATTCTCTGATATCATTCAGAATTCATTGTTCCATCAATAATGGCAAGCAGTCCTGGCCCAGATGCAGCAAAACAGGCCCAAACCATGATACTACCACCTCCATGTTTCACAGATGGGATAAGGTTCTTATGCTGGAATGCAGTGTTTTCCTTTCTCCAAACAAAATGCTTTTCTTTCAAACCAAAAAGTTTTATTTTGGTCTCATCTGTCCTCAAAACATTCTTCCAGTAGCCTTCTGGCTTGTCCACGTGATCTTTGCAGATGAGCAGCAATGTTCTTTTTGGAGAGCAGTTTCTTTCTTATTCCAACCCTGCCAAGCACACCATTGTTGTTCAGTGTTCTTCTGATGGTGGACTCATGAACATTAACATTAGCCAATGTGAGAGAGGCCTTCAGTTGCTTATAAGTTACCCTGGGGTCCTTTCCAATCTTGCCAACTGTTGCACGCCTTGCTTTTGGAGTGATCTTTGTTGGTTGACCACTCCTGGCAGGGTAACAATGGTCTTGAGTTTCTTCTATTTGTACACAATCTGTCTGACTGTGGATTGGTGGAGTCCAAACTTTTTAGAGGTGGTTTTGTCTAGCCTGATGAGCATCAACAACTCTTTTTCTGACGTCCTCAGAAATCTCCTTTGTTTGTGCCATGATACACTTCCACAAACGAGTTGTGAAGAGGAGACTAATTTCACCTTCAAATTAACTGCTAATCCTAGAGGTTCACATACTTTTGCCACTCACTAATATGTAATATGTTGGATCATTTTCCTCAATACATAAATGACCAAGTATAATATTTTTGTCTCATTTGTTTAACTGGGTTCTCTTTATCTACATTTAGGACTTGTGTGAAAATCTGATGATGTTTTAGGTCATATTTATGCAGAAATCTAGAAAATTCTAAAGGGTTCACAAACTTTCAAGCACCACTGTACGTTAACTTTTGACAGCTTTAATAAGAACCTATACTGGCACCTCTTCATGTGCTTTGGTTGCTTTGGCTTGTGCTCACTCAGACTTCCTAAATGTTGATGAACATATCTCGGGGCCCCACAGACTGACCAAGAGAACTGAGTGAGAGAGAAAGAAGGAGAGAGAAATTTCTCTATGTGGGAGTGCGGGGCTGGTTAGTGTAGTCTGGCTGATAGAACGGTCTTTGATGGCAGAGATAGCACAGACGCCAGCTTAAATGTAGCCTGTTAGCGAGTTAGAAGTTGCTCTTTAGTGATTTTCTTTTAGAAAATCAGAGCTGTTCCATGTTGTTGCTGAAGCAGGAGGGTTACAACAAGGTAAATACTGCAGGGAAGGGGGCAGCTTTTTCCACTGAAATCTGCCCCCCAAGCGCAGGCAAAAGTATTCACGATTCTGTCAGGAGTTGTGTTAAAATATGAATTCAGGCCACCACTTTTCTCTTAATATTTCTCTGTCTTTTGTGTACACAAACTCACTATGGATTTTGCCTTCCCCTCTGCTTGTCAGCACAGTGGTAAAGTCTAATAGCACAAGAAGAATCTAATCCTTGGCACAGGATAAGAGACTCTGACAACCCCCCCATTCCCCCCACCCCTCCCCTCTCTCTCTCTCTCTCTCTCTCTCTCTCTCTCTCTCTCTCTCTCTCTCTCTCTCTCTCTCTCTCTTTCTCTCTATAGCTCTCTGTCTCATGCGTCTTGAGTATCAGGATTGTATCCGGATAAAGCTAAGCCACCTAAAAATGTGTGTAAATGCACCCAAGATGCATTTATATCTGATTTGAGTTCCATTTTCTCAAACCACTTCACTTTACAAAAATAAAGCAAACAGATAGAAATGTTGGATTGCTACAAACTCGACATGCAGTTAGGTCACAGGCAGATATATAAATTAGTACAGTTTTGGTGTGATTAGACACTGGGTCTGGCCACAAGATGGCATAAAAGTGTTTCCCCCCTGTCTATAAAAAGGGTCTCAGAGGCTACTTTTGGGTAGTGTACCTCTTGGTGAAAGATCGTTGACTGCTAAGTCAACGATCTTTCACCAAGAGGTACACTACCCAAAAGTAGAGGAGAGAATCGTTTGTTCCACCAACATGCACGAGCAGCTCCCACAGTTTCATTGTCCACCATCCAGACACAAGTGGCATCCTCACTTCTGTAATGTGTCTCACCAGTTTGGACAGATAACATTGTAATAAATAAACCATAATACATTGGGCTTCCACCGAACTTCACCCGCTCGTGAACAAATTGATCGTTAACCTTTACCTCCCGTACTTTATGCTTCCATTTAAGTCAGGTAAAATAACGAGAGCATGTAAGATCATGACGTTTCATTCAGCAACTGTCCCTTGCAAATAAAAACGAACACATAAAACAGGAAATGGGTGGTCCGGTGTTATGAGCTGATTTACATATTACGCATGATACGGCAATCAGATTTTAGGCTGGTCATTATGTGTTAATGCATGTATGTATAACATATCCGAACACAATCCGGAAACAACACTCATAAAAATACCAAGTGTAAGTGAGCTCTATGGTTAAACAGACTAGAAACAGTGCTCCCTTTCACTCTTGATTTGTAGAGGAATGAGTTTATCTTTTTATAATTCACGGGATTAGTGGGGAGAAAAGAGTGTGTGCAATATGAGTCTGTAGTTTGGTGGGAAGTGATGAGAGGCTCTCACAACAGCGTCTCCTGTACCTCTCTTTAGTCTTTCTGTAACCCCTTTCACAAATGGACTGTTACTTGGGAATTTACCAGTGATTTACTAGGTAGGGGTTATGTGTGAATGCACCCCAGAGACAAAACACGGAGTACAATGTAGTGGCAGTGTACCAGGTCAAGACCTCGTACATCTGCCGTGTAATTACCGAGTCGGCTCTTGTGTGAACAAAGCTGATACATTACTGGGTACAATACACGGCAAACATTGGAAGGGATGCATTGCAGTGTTTAACATGTTACCAAATTGGTCTTGATAAGTAGTAAGCTGTATGTCCGTAACATGTATGGACAAGTTAATGGACATAAAAGTGCTAGCAGACCATAAAAGAAAGATTACTATACAAGACCAAGCTGCTTACCTTTATTTCAGATGATTGTGCCTGAACTGCTGCAAAAGTGTTGTCAGTACTATAGGGGTTTTCCATTTATATTGCTATTGCTCCACACATAATGTTGAAAGATGTGCCTGCAATTAATAGGCATATCTTCCAAATCTAAATAATGGGAAGGGGGGGTTTGCTGACTCCTTATAAGACACAGGACTGCACACAAATAATTACATTGAACTACAATCCTTGAATAAGATACTTGGTAATTACCCACATCCAAATAAAGCTAATCCCAAATAGAGGATTATTGGAGTGTCTCAAAAATCAATAAAGAACAAATAGCCTACTTCTCACAATGCCACCATAGATAATACAAAATATTTTTAATCTCCTGCAAATCAGTCTAATAAGGAGCAAAAAGTAGAGAGAAGAGTAGTCTACATTCCACCAAATCCTTTGAAAGAAGGCTTGTTCTGAGGGACATTGTATGTAACAGGTCGTTTATACAGTATGTGAAAGAGTGACGTGTTATGGCTGCATGAGTGAATGACACAAAGCCGGACCACTGCCAGTAAAGTAAACCCAGTAATTACCTGGGTTTTGACTGTAAAAGGGGTTTATCTGTCTCTCTCACTGGATGTGAGTTAACCCTGAGGCTGTTCCTTTCTGTTTTTGTCACTGTATGGTGCTTTTAAAAGTATTATAGGTTAATAAGAGATGATTGCCATTGAAACTCTGGAAATGCTTTTTTTGCTTGTTCTTGGTTGCAATTACTCAAAGACTGGGATGGGCAGTGGGGGGGGGGGGGGGGGGTTCAGTCCCACAATAATTTTACTACTACTTAATAGCAATGCTGATTTTTTGTGTAGTTCTACACTAATACAATTTTGCACAGTATTGTAATTGATACATGTATAGTCGCAGTATGGTTTCTACAGCCGTTTGTACTTCTTTGAAGTTGCTCTGGATTAAAAACATCTGCTAAATGACTAGACTTGAGACTGTATGGATTTGAGATATGAGATAAAATGAGATATGACTAGACATAATTAAACAAAGATAACAAGCAGGTTACACAGCAGTGTATTCACCAGAACTAATGCACAAAATATTATCACAATTTAGTTTTTTTGTTTACTGCTCCCTATAATCATTGTTATGCTACATGTTGGGTATTTTTGAAAGTGTTACATCTACTGTTCTGTATACCTATGGATCAAGCATCCACTTTGCCTACTGACCTAATTATTATGCAAAGGTGAGCTCAGCAACTGTAGAGCATGATTCATAGCCCAATTTATGGGATTATTGTGAATTACTCTGTCCAAGGAAGTGACATGGAATAGCTTTGATACTCCTTATTCCTCGATGATTGAATAAAGGCAGAGAAGCAGCTGTACAGGTCTGTAATGGTTTCCATTGATCACTTTGCATGTTGAAGAACAATTTTGCTCTTTGCCCTGCAAAGTACGGGATGAGAAAAGAACCGTGAAATGCATTTGTTTACTTAAGTGATTGTACTGTAGTTTTAGCAGGGCTTTACGTGCGAGTGTAGGCACTCAAAGGGAACACCTTTGTGCGTGCGTTTCTGTGTGTGTATGTAGGCTACTTTAGGTTGTGGAGAAATTTGAGGAGAAGGCTGCTTTTCAGACTGACATGCGTATGACTGTTGTTTCCTCCATCTTTAATTTCTATACACGGACACTATAAAGTCAGTCAGTAATGTTACCTGCTCTGTCTTGGTCAAGGTCCTCAGTCGACACCTTGATCCACTGTTTGAGTGTACAGCTCACTAGCACCATTAAATCATTCTCATCAGGATATATGCTGGTAGTAAAACCATTTCAGTGAGTTAACTTTGATCTCAGGCTAATTGAGAGTCTCTCTGCTGGCGGTTGACAGTCTATGTCTTTGTGGAGACTGACACAGAGGAAACAGGTCTGAGAATATAATGGTGTTAATAAAGGTCGCTACTTTCCTAATGGGTAAACTGAGCTGTTGGGAGGTGGCGGGGTTAAACAGATGCAAATTGGTATAATTGCTTCCAGCTTCCTCTCCTGTGCTGTGAGCAAGGGTGTGTGTCTGTGATTTGCTTTACAAAAAAAAGTACTGTACATTCCAAAGCATACAGTTTTAATGTACCGTAACAGTAGACCAAATGGGTTTTTTTAATGTTTTCATCACCACTAGCAAAGATATCAAGCATTTCTTGAAGTCACGCAAAAACGGACCACATAATTTGACTGGTTCTCACTCACCATATTTGTATGGTCCTAATGCAACGTGAAGTGTGTAAGCGTAAGGGAATACACGGGTCAGATTGTGGTTCTGTCCTGGACCACCATCAGGCAGAAAGTCTGTATCCTGCTGTTTGTTAGTGTAATAATGTGCTTTTTCCAACCATTTTGGTTGGAATGTGCTCTTACTATTTTAAGACACAGCCCTGGTGGAGGTAGAGATATTGTAAAATGTTGGTGGGATTATGAAAGTTTGGGCAACGTAAGAGAGAGAGACAGGCAGAGGGAAAGAGAGACGCCTCATAAGCTGTAACAGTTATTTCAGTTATTTCCAAACAAGACTGTTGGATGAAGAGATGTTAGCAATGGTGTGGAACTTGTTTATCAAAGGACCAGCATAGATTTTCATTCCAACCAAGCGGTTACACGTGATACAACTTGTTTAATGAAGTAGTCTCAGTCATCAAACAGCTGATTAGTTGTCATGTGTAGTTCCTGCTTGGTTGGCCACACTGGTATTATTTACAAAATAGTTTGAAGAGTCGATAGGGGTAGTGTCATGTCATAATCTTCAAAAACATGTTTCACATAAATATCTGTTGGCTGCACTGCTCTGGTACGCTGCAGCAAGTTGCTCACCATTGGGGTTCATCACACAGTCATGATTGTCTGTGTCTGAGGGAGGGGAGGCTGCACGGTGGGTAAAAACGTCTGCCGAGACGTGATGGACTGGTGGACACTTCCGCCTGTGACCAGTGAATGCCGGAATTTGGCTAGGAATAAGAAGGGGACCAGGAAAAAAGGAGAAATGTTGAAAACAACCACTAGCTGCCCTTAGACATAGATTTTAAGTGAGTGAAGTTTATTTGGACAGAGATTTCAGTATCTGAAAATTGCATATATCCTACAGAGAGAGTGCAAAATGTGGTGATTAGGTTAAAAATGGCAGGGGTATAACCTTTCAGCTGGAATGTGTGTTGTATGAAATGTGTAAACTTCTTGTAAAGCCATAGTCACGTTTAAAGCCTCTGAAATGATAGCAGGCTAAGGGTTGTAAACTCTGTGGAGGGGGAAGAAAAGATACCTTGCAGGCTATTGCAGGATCTCAGGAATTCACTAATGGTAACGTTGAGGGGCCAGTAAAGAAGGGCCATTTGTAAGTGTGTGTGCGTAACCACATGTCTTCTCCCACACGCATTCATGTCTGGCCCATTTATCAACATATATCCATTATCCTCCCAATGCAAAAAAGCAGATCAACTTAACCAAGTAAACCAGAAGGCATGCTTCATACATAATACACGTCTGTGTTTATTTGTGTGCATGTTTCATGTTGATGGTGTGTATCTGCAGTGCTACACCTTAAAGGCTCTGGGTAATAGGCAGGATGCTCATTAGGGCCCAAGAGTGTAGCCAGTGAAAGGAATGGGGCCACAGAACCCATTGGGGCCTATTAAATCCGCTCTGCCAATAGACTCTTTGAAGCAAAATAATGGCATCACTCTGTGTGTGAGTTAATGGGAGCTGATAGGGCGAAGCCTGGGGGGTCAGAGGGTCACGAGCTTGGGCTAAGTTGTCAGGGAGCTGAATGCCATTCCCCTGGCCCACAGCGGGAATATGAGGGGGAGTGGACCTCCATCCCCCATCCCTTCCCTTGCCACCTTCAGCCACTCGCTGGAATGTACAGAGAGGGGGAGAGAAACAGGGAGAGAGGTGAGCTGTGAGGCAGGAACCGACCGGGAATGAGCTCATTCCTCTCTTCTTCGGCAGAGCAGGACATGAGAGGCACAAATGCACACAAACTATGTGGAGTATCATAAAACATGGAATTATGTGTGAGGCATAGTTTGTCAGCTGTCCAGAGACTTGTAAGTTAATGGGGAACAAAGGGTTTTGGCACTGAAAGTAGTCCAGACTCCTCAGGCATGAAAGGTGATTTATAGTGATTTACAGTTCTGCACCTTCCTCTCTCATGGTCTGCCTTTTGTAGCTCTTTGCACCTTTGATTAAAGGTAGTTCAGGAATAGCCATTTGTTTACACTGGAGAGAGCTCATAATAACTTGCAAGTGGTCTGTATTAAAATTCTGGTGGATGTTCCATAAGTCTTGTTTTTCTGATTGTAATATAAGCCTTGGGTTTAAGACAAGAAACGACAAGGAATCTTGTTGATAGTTTTCAGAATTTGCTGTGCAAGTAGTAGCGATCAAATCTGAAACCTGGTGCCATCTAGAGGCAGTGCAAAAAAGTACAGAAGTCCAGTACATCTACATGTTGGTCATATACATGTAAGAACAGAATTCTTCTCATTCTTCATTAGCATTTCAACGTCTTATATTGCTGTCCTTTCCAGACTGAAGAAAAGACATCCAGCTCCTGTTTGATAGAAGTATAAGATGCTGTTTATAACAATCATTTGTTTTTTTCTTTCTCAGATGCCAGCTTGTCACCGGATACCCCTAAGCAGAGCCACTGGTGCAGCGTGGCGTACTGGGAGCACCGGACACGAGTGGGCCGCCTCTACCCGGTGTATGAGCCTTCGGTGAGCATCTTCTATGACCTACCTCAGGGCACGGGCCTCTGCCTGGGCCAGTTGGGCGGTGAGCGCCGTGGCGGCACCACCCAGCGCACACGCAGCAAGATCGGCTATGGCCTGCTGCTCAGCAAAGAGCCTGACGGTGTTTGGGCCTACAACCGCAGCCAGCACCCTATCTTTGTGAACTCACCAACGCTGGAGGCACCAGGAGGCCGTGGCCTGCTCGTACGCAAGGTCATGCCTGGCTATTCCATCAAAGTTTTTGACTACGAGCTTTCGGCTCGGTTGCTGCTGCGCCATGAGGCTGAGTCTGCACTACCGGATGGACCATACGACCCCAACAGTGTGCGCATCAGCTTCGCCAAAGGCTGGGGACCTTGCTACTCACGCCAGTTCATCACCTCCTGTCCGTGCTGGCTGGAAATCCTCCTCAATAACCACAGATAACACACATGGGTGATCTCAGACAGCCACACGGTTGCAAACTCGAACCCAAGAAATGGCCCAAAAGACTGGACAAAGCCCGCAAACAATCCCAAATATCGTCTACTTAGATTTAATATAAAGTTTTATATATTATATGAAATATATATATATTATACTTGTAAATACTGGAGTCATTTTTACGATGTAATTATTTATGTATGGTGCAATGTGTACATGGACATGTGGAAAAAAATGGAAATGCACTTTGGCTTATATATATATTATATATATAAAAATATCTATAAAAATAAAGAGTCTTTCAATACCAATTTGAAAAATTATACAACAAGAATAGGATGAGCCTGGTTTTGGTGTATAGTTTTTACATATTATTAATATTCAGACAAAAAGCTAACACCATTCACACATTGATAATAAAGTATTTGCATAATATTTTTGGAAACTGCTCACTTTTTTACCTAAATTACTGAGTTACAGTATACGGGACACTATATGGGAAACGCAAATTTGCAAGCGTAAGTCCCACGCGTAGTATTTCAAGAAGTCTCTGCATAGCAAACTATTCTGTGTGGGGCTGTGGAAAACGTCATAAAGATTTTCATTAAAATATTGATAATGCAGGTAAAACATCGGATCTTGCAGTGCTTGTGTGAATGTGCATCGGATGGTATGCAGAACGGGTGGAGTGGCTCTCAGGCACTGCCACAGGCACCAGTCAGTCTAGCAGATAAGGAGCCAGTGTGAAAGGATTCCCTGCAGGCTTGCTTGTTTAACTCACGAATGGCTGCTTTTGTAATCCTTATGAATACTTGTGAAGGCAAGCGGGAGTGTTTGTGTACTCTAGTGCTGACCACTGTCACTGGGATGTTAACAGTATTGTACATCGTTCTTTTGAAGTGAGCTCTTTGACGTCTCCACAAGGGAGCAATTCTTATCAACATTATAAGTCAGCTTTATAAACTCACAGCCTCTTTCCTTTTTACTTTCTGTCTCTTTCAGTCTCCCTCTATATTTTATGAGAAGAAACAACCCAAATGAATAGATGGGATCTAAGACTTTCACTAAATTTAGGCCCTTGAAAATGACTTCACTGTGCACCAAAGCTTTATAGCACCATTCCTTCTTCCACATTACAGCATGTGCCATTTGGTGGCCGGGTCTAAATTCTTAGTTAGAATCTATCTAAGAGTACTGAATGCACCTCCATGAACATCAATCCCGTGTCCTGTGACTCTGACTGGAGCTGAAACCTTTGGTTCCTTAAGATCCTTGAGAGCCTAAGTGGTTGGTTGTGAGTAGGGAGGAGCTCAGTAAAGAGGGATAAGCTCTGGCCCATTTTGCCCATCTGCGGCTCTAGCTAAATCCAGTCTGCATGCCTGCTGAGCGCTGAATATCTGCAGTCGGTGGTTTATGAGCCCTCCTCACAGTAAGTGACCAGGGAGGAGGCTTCAGGCTTGGATGCGTTGCTGGATGACCGTGTGTGCGCTGAACCCGAGGCATTCTAATGGCCTCTGAAATATGCCGGAAGGCTATGTGGCCAAACTGGCTTCCTTTCTAATTGTAGGTGCTGCTTTTCAGATTCACTGGAAGAGAAGGGGGAGGGTGGAAGAAAAGGGGAGCTGACCACTTCCAGCATCCAGCAACCATTTGAATCAAACGTTCCATTTCAGAAATCTGGCGTCTGTAGTCAACAACGGAAGTGAAGCATTTGTGGGTGAGCACTGGTAGGACCGTACAGGACTTTTCTGTTCAAAGAGATTTGCTGTAAGTTCTGCAGTCAATGGGGGAAAGACAGGCTATGTCCTGCTGAGAGTGTAACGGGGACACTTAATTGAAACAAGTTGAGAAAACATGGTCCGCTCCTTCTTCAAAGGTGCTGGGAGTGTGGCTAAAAGGGCACTGCCTATATGCCGTCTCACGCAAAGCCATGGACTCCACAGTCTGCAGTTCTTCCCTTGGTGCTGCATCTACCGCCAACCCCGTATCGAGTTCAAACAGCCCAGAGCTGAAGGAGTGGCTCTGCCTGCAACTGTGGGCCATTATCCTGTGCCTTTGTGTTTGCCTTATGGGAAAAGGGCCTGAATCAGCTCAGTGGAAAGGAGCTGGCAAGCCACTCTACCAGACAGAACAAGATACACAGTGCAGAGATTACACAAGGCACAGTAGTGGAAATTGGGGACTAATTAAAGCCGGCTCGGGCAAAGTCTGGAGAGAGTGCAAGAATGGTAGTGCGAGAGGCATGGGAAAACATCTTCATAGAGGGGCAAAGCTGGCGCTTTTAGTGAGGGAAGAAGGGAGGGAGCATGTGAGGGAGAAATGAGAACGGAAAAGCCATGTAAGCAGCTTTGCGAGTGTGCCTTTACCTCGTGCATGGTATTGATTAAGTTCCTTCAGTCTCTAAACAGGCTCTGGGCCCAACACAACTCTGTTTGCTTATTTTGATCTCATATCCCCAGTGTTACTGACTCACAAAGGCTGAAAAGGGTTTTCAAAGTTAGTTTATTTGTGTTATGCAGTTTTAAGTTTACCATTTCTGTCAACCATAGATCTGCAAACTGGTTGCATTGCTGCTATTTTGATTGCAATGCAAGCATGCATTTGACCACTGACCTTTTAGAGCACATTTTGATTATTGGCCTGTTCTGTAAAAGCCTTATTGCCATACTATACCATAGTTTACATAGGCCCTAGTAAATGTACAGCTTAGACTCTCAAAGAATACCATTAAACAAAGCCAGGCCACCTAACATATTCTGCAAAAGCAAACTAAAGGACGTTAAGGAGGGGCTCTGACCAGACATCAGTGGAATGGCATCATACTGAGTGTACAACTAATGAACATGGCCTCTTCACTCTACTAAAATCTTGGAAAACTGGGTTTTCCAAAAGTTATGATGAGACAAAATGTAGTCCTGTGAAATACAGGCCAACATAGAGAAAGCAGAGTCAAAGGTTGTGAGTACTGCATGAGACACAGCAGAGGTTCCAGTTGTTATGGAATTATTTATGGTATCATATGCTACAGAAATTGACTTAGCTTTTTATGTAAAAATAATTTAGCGGTTTAATCAGTGAAACCTCATTTTACCATTTTGTTTGTTTGTTTATTTGGTTTTATTTAACGTTGCTATCAGCATCTGTGGCCATTTTAGCAACACACACAATGTTACGTCAAGACTAGTCATATACACTGTCTGCATCAAAAAAAGGTCACCACCTGGATTTAGCAAATAGGTAAGAGCCTCCCATAGGATAAGTACTGCACTGGTGATTATGTTTCTGGCAACAAGTTATTTAACACTAACTGATTCAGTGAGTGTTGAAAGACACATCCTGTGGTCATGGAAAAGATATTAATGTGTTTCAGAAGGGTCAAATTATTGGCATGAATCAAGCAGGGAAAACATCTAAGGAGATTGCTGAAACTTCTCAAATTGGGTTAAGAACTGTCCAACACATTAAAAGGTGGAAGGACAGTGGGGAAACATCATCTTTGAGAAAGGAATGTGGTTGGAAAAAATCTTGAATGATCGTGATCGGCGATCACTGAAATGTTTGGTGAAATCAAATCGTAGAGAAACAACAGTAGAACTCAGGGATATGTTTAATAGTGAGAGTAAGAGCATTTCCACATGCACAATGCGAAGGGAACTCAAGGGATTGGGACTTAACCGCTGTGTAGCCTTAAGAAAACCACTTGTCAGTGAGGCTAACCGGCAAAACATCTTCAATTTGCTAGAGAGCATAAAGATTGGACTCTGGAGCAATGGAAGAAGGTCATGTGGTCTGAGTCCAGATTTACCCTGTTCCAGAGTGATGGACACATCAGAAGAAGAGAGGTGGCTGAACCCATCATGCCTAGTGTGCAGGCTTGTGGGGGCAGTGCTATGACCTGGGGTTGCTGCAGTTGGTCAGGTCTTGATTCAGCAACGTTATGTGCCCAAATGAGGTCAGCTGACTACCTGAATATACTGAATGACCAGGTTATTTCATCAGTGGATTTTTTCTTCCCTGATGGCACGGGCATATTCAAAGATGACAATTCTAGGATTCATCGGGCTCAAATTGTGAAAGAGGAGGTTCAGGGAGCAGGAGACATCATTTTCACACATGGATTGCCCACCAGAGTCCAGAACTCAACCCCATTGAGAATCTTTGGGATGTGCTGGAGAAGACTTTTTGCAGTGTCCTAGTCTCCCAACTTCTTCTTCTTCTTCTTCTTCTTTCAGCTTCTCCCTTTATCAGGGGTCACCACAGCGAGTTAAACGTTTCCACCTCACCCTGTCCTCCACGTCCTCTACTCTCACCCCAGCTCCCTGCATATCTTCATTTACCACAACCAAATAACTCAAGTCTCCCAACATCAATACAAAATCTTGGGGAAAAATGACAGAAATGGACAGAAATAAATGTGTGACATTGCAGAAGCTTGTGGAAACGATGCCACAGCAAATGCTTGCTGTAATCACAGCTAAAGGAGATGACAATGAAATGTTAGTGTGTGTGACCTTTTTTTGGCCATGCAGTGTATGTACACTGTCAATGACAAGTTATTGTGTAATCAATTATCCTAACATACATGTCTATGGATTGTGGGAGGAAACTGGAGTACCCAAAGTAAACCCACGAAGACATCACACACAGAAGGACTCCACACACGCCACACCGCCCTGGGATTGAACCCTTGACCTTCTTGCTGTGAGGTGGCAGTGCTATCCACGAAGCCTCTGTGCCACACTACCATTACAATGATCATCCTACAGGTATATTAAGTCATTATTGTTGTGAGAGAATAGATGGCACTTACGTGTCTTTTGATATTAGTTACCGGACTACCACATCCTGTTAGTCACTCGCCAACCACATACTCATGATACACTCGAGGCATGTTGTGCCCACCCAGGCAAGCTCTCCATCCTGCTCATAAACCTTAACTGGTGCTTTGCTGAGCATTAATTTATTATAACCAGTCACACAGCTTGTCAGTTTGAAGCCACTTTTATAAATTCCTGTGTTCCTGTTTAATTACAGGATCAGAAATGTATAATAACAGAGTGGAAGGAACACTTATACCTTCTACACTTTTTGAGCGTTTGGTAAATTGTGAATGTCACCTAGTATAGTGAATTATCTAGCAAGTATAAATTGATTTTATCCCCAGCCCTTTCCTCAGCTTAAGAGCTCTCTTGCAAGCCTCTTTCAGCAGTGACTTTTCAGACCAAAAATCATTTTTTTTAACTTACTGAAGTGATTAAGTTTCAGCCACAAAATTGTTTTATTCATTTTCCAGTCAAGACAAAAAGAATGCCAAAAGTCATGACAGAGTAAGAACATTGCGCTGTTTTTGTTGTTAAAAGATGAGCAGCAGAGTATCAAGATCACCATTTGCTAATGAAAATGCTTACAAAAGGTTTCCTTCCTTTTTCTCTAACAGTCACCTCTAAATTATTTAAAGAGCACATGTTCTGCTGAACATATAAGCAATGTTCTTTAAAGAACATGTTTCCATATGCAAGCTTTAGTTCAGCTTGATGTAACAGATGGAACAGTCCATCTGATGGAACAGTCTGTTGATGATGGAGACATGACACAGCATGGAGGAGAATTCATTCATTCATTCATTTTCTTATCCACTTGATCCTGAACAGGGTCACGGGAGAGACCTGGGGGGTGTCCGGTGGGATTTTTATAGTTAGAGAAGAGGTGGTACAGTGCAGTGAATGTCTCATTCGATGTGTGGAAAACACGTCACAAAGCAGATGTTAATGATTGCATTTGGGCATACTAAAGGCCATAGTGTGAAGGAAGTAGCTGAATCTGCAGGTGAATTGAAACGCACAGTCATACGAGTCTGCCAGCAGTAGGAATTATTAAAATAAAATGAGCATGTGGTTGTTGTATTTGGAATGTTGATTTCATGTCTTTGCTGAACAAATGCCATACTTCCAGAGGAGAGTCATCTTCCATTTGGCGCAAATGACACAAAAATGTGTATTCACTTGCCAAATCTCCACCAAATCTCCATGAGGACTTGAATTATGTAGTGGAGAAGGAAAAGTATTCCAGCAAAACGCCTTATCTCATGGTTTTTGCCTGTTTTGCTACATCTGGGCCAGGGCAACTTGACATCATGAATGGAACAATTAGTTCTGAATTATACAAGCAAATTCTAAAGGAAATGTCAGGATATCTGAATATGAAGAAAAAGTGGTTCATGCAGCAAGACAACAACTGCAAGTACAAGTTGTTCTACCAACAAATGAAGAATAGCTCTTTTATTCTTTAATTTCTTACTCCTCATAGACATTCCATTGGTACTAACTCACTATACACAGCCACTCTTGTTAGCAAACCATTAATCAGATCCCACACAATAGCTAGTTAGCTGGGATCTTGTTCATGTTAAATAAAAGAAGCTTAATATTGTGAGCTGGAGACCTGTCAAAAAATAATTAGTGCTTCTTTCTTACCCGGTTTTTTTTACTGGTTGGCACCTTAAAAATATTTGGTTTAATATTTATATTGCTATATAAAACAACAAAAGCGGCATCCTGCAAATGCCTAAAACATTACACCAACCACTAACATATTTTCCCCTTTCGCAGTTATATATATATATATATATATATATATATCTACACAGGTAGTCCTCGACTTACAACGCAGATTCGTCCCTAGGTGGCGTTGTAAACCGATTTTCGGTGTAAGTCGGAACATACGTACATACTGTACGTAAAATAACATACTATAAGCTCATCCTATCCTAACACCTATCCTAACACAGTAATTATCAAAAAACGAGCCGCATAACCGTGTATTCTTCCGCCGCGCACACCAAACAAGTTCGCGTTATGGCGTTTACGACGCAAAACCACTTAAGTCGAAACAAGGCTTTATACAGTAAATGGGAAATGCGTCGTAACCACGAAACGTCGTAACTCGAGGACTAGCTGTATATATATATATATATATATATATATATATATATATATATATATATACAGCATGGTTCCCCCTGGTGGCTTGGAGGCCCTAAGCAATTGCTCATATTATTTACAGGAGGAACTACACATGGGTGAATGAGATTTGTTGCCAGCAACACTTAAACGGTTATTATTGTCAGTAATAGATACATAACAAATTCTTCCCCTCTCATCCACTTCACGTTACTTAAATGTTAATCAGACATGATTTCTTATTCATTTTGCAGATTGTCTTTTTTAATAGGTTCTTTAATTTTAGTGATATTTTTGTCAGCAATGGTCCCCATAAGTTCTGGGCCTATGTCCCCACTGTGCATGCCCTGACAGGCACTATTTTCTTCCACCCAAGCTCTACTCTGCGCTAAAAAATGTGCATGATCCCAGAAAATAAACTCTCATCCTAACATGCAATGTGCCAAATCCCTTAGTATTCTGAAATAATAATGTGTCACATTACTAGAGGATTTAACACACCACACATTGTGTTTTCAGGGACCAAAATGCATGCTATTCCAGTGCTTATCCAAGATGCTCTACTTTGAGAACCATTGGGAAATTTCAAGTAAAGACAGCTGATTTTAATTACGGTTTTGCAGTCAGATTTGGTTTAGAGGTTTTTAGATGTCCCAGATATTTGTTAACATTAACATTTAAAATGAACATTAAAAAAATGCATAATGAGTAAACAGCACAGCTTAGTCATTCTCCAATTCACTCAAAATTTCCATCTCTAGTCAGAAAAGGTCTTTTTTATGAGTGTTTCTTTACCAAAATTACTCATATTTTATTTTTCCCATAGTAAGTCTTGGGCATGGCTGTATGTAAATCATAATAATATGTAATGCATTTTATTAGTCAAGATTCTTATGTTCAACAAAGTTTTGTCTCACTCTCAAATAACAGCAACACGATCAGTAAATTTACATATGAGAGTAGTAGATATTAAATATTAATGACAGAATAACATGTTAACAAGGCTATGTGTAATAATAATTTGGGGCTGGTGTGTGTCAGTTTTTTAGCATTTGGGGAGAAACAAAAAGCTGTTCAGTCTGGATCACACCACTAACTATGCTGTAGTATATTTGCTATTCTTGCTCAGTACTAAAACATAAACAAAAGATACTTCATTATGTCCCATCTGAGATTTTTTTCTTCGTTGTGACAGGTTGTGAGTCACCACTTACTTCATGCCTTAACTTTGAACAACCATTAAACAACCATTTTGTTGTTTAATATGGTCTTTAGTATGGTCAGATAAGTAGTCCTGGAAGCTGCAGAACGATTTATGCTTTAGTTTAGATCTAGCCTTCCATTTACAGCATTTAGGCCTTACCCTAATGATCAATACAATCTTACAAGGTTTGACAAAGAGCAGTCCAAGCAACTGTGAGTTAAGGGCCTTGCTCAAGGTCCACAGTGGCAGCTTTTTGGCAGAACTAGGTCTTGAACCCCCAACTATCCGGTCAATAGCCCAGTGGCTAACTACTGTGCCACTACTGCCTCTGTCTTGAGCTTTAAAATAAATAAGTGATCTACTGAAACAGAGCTGCCCAGTGGGATTGGAAACACATGAACAAGTATCTTGAGGTCCTCCTCTCTTACTGACGTCCAATACATTACCTGCTGGTCCAGTCTGGCACATCTGGGTTTAGTGTACACTGAGAAGAGTAATGGCACATTTTACACTAGGAGAGAGAAAGATTACATGGCGTTGAAGACTTCCTGCTCACAGTCTCTCATGAGTCTGGCTGCGGAAATCTTCTCACCTAGGCTTACAGAGGCCTAATTATAGACAACGGTTCAACCACAGACACTCGCTCGCAATTATGCTTCCTTACAGGTTGATGTGCAGTTATGAGGACATGTATGCACTTGCACATTCAAAATGTGTGTGCTTGAGAGGGAATTAGGGGATCCACAAAGAAATAATGAGATCCCACTCTAGGAAAGACTGGGTAGGTGAACCTTTTGCTGAGTATGCTTCCTTTCCAAAGCCTAAAGACAAATAGACTCCACTCACTAACTGACTCAGTCAGGAAAATGAGGCATCACTGTTTGTCCCTTAATCATGTCAACTGTCAATTCAGTGAGTGCAACCACGTACTCAATATTAATGGAATTATACAACAAATGAAATATGGGAGAGGATCATGGCTGGAGCCACCGCTATTCCCACTTAGCTACTTATACGACCAAACTTCAGAAAATGTTGGGACAGTATGGAAAATGCAAATAAAAACATGTCCATTCCTGCATTTCAGGCTCGCAACTCATTCCAAAAATGTTAGTAATGGCTAGTAATGAGGTTAAAAAATAATGATGTGATTTCAAACAGGTGATGTCAACAGGTGACTGTAATCATGACTTTCTACAAAACTGGTATCCACTAAAGGCTGAGTCTTTGAGGAACAAAAATCTGGAGAGGATCTCCAGTTTGTCATCAGATATGTGAGAAAATTATTCAAATCTTTAAAAACAATGTTACAGGGATTATTTTGGCAAACCTTTGTCAAGCACTACAATACAGAGTTACATTCACAAATGCCACTTAAAACTTTACTGTCCAAAAAGGAAGCCTTATGTTAACCATGTCCAGAAGCTGGTTCAAACGAGATGGACTGGCACCCTGTGATGGATTGGCCCCTGTCTAGGGTTGTTCCTGCCCTATGCAGCCGGCTAAGCACCAGCTCTCCCATGACCCTGTAAAGGATTATGCATATAAACAAAGTGAATGAATGAATGAGTTTTTACAACAGAGCATTGCCTCTAAACAGCTTTACAAATATCTAGGTCCACAGCCCAAACTGAGCAAGCCTATGGTGACAGTGGCAAGGAAAATCTCCCTAAATATCCTTTACTAACCATACAATATTCCATAACATTCCTGGGCTTCAGCTTCTATTTTTTGCTGTTTATAGATACTCGGTAACATAACATTTTAGCCACTGACTAGGAAAGATTGACAAGAAGAATTTCCAGCAAATCCCACAGTTCACAAAGCTTTGTGTATACCTAGAACTTGACTTAATACCCCTAAACTAATTTTGGAAAGCTGAAGTGCAGTTATGAAGCTAGCAAATCCATTATTAACTCTCAAGCTTGAATTAATCTCTGAATTGCGAACTGCAGCACAATGAGGGACCTATTTTTATCGCCAACCACCAAACCACTTGGCCATGTTTATATCTCACAGAAACACAAATTGGAAGATTTTAAAGTAGAAAAGTCACTGTGGCTTAATGCTGCAACAATGTGAAGACTTTTGGGGTGTTGGATTAGCTCAATCCTTGACTGAAGTTGACCTCACATATTTGCTGCTGTTGTAGGCAGCAAAAAGGCTGCAGCCGGGTCCGAAGTTCTTTCAAAGGCAGCCCTAAGACCTCTCCCATCCACCCACCCACCCCAAGCAGTAATTACAGGGTAAAGAGCGTCCTCGCTGACGTACGTGCAGGATTTATTTTAGTGAGTTTCCACAGAGGTTAAAAGAATGCCACAGCACCCCCTCTGCACACACATATACACACAGAGCCAAAGGCAGGATTCTGACAGCATTAATCAACAGATACTTTCGACCTAACCCCTCTATGTTGTTAGCGCTTATAAGCTATAAGCTTGAACACAGAAACACAAAAGGCCTTGTTGTAGTTTTGTGGTTTCAGGTAGACATTTACCGCTCATAGATCTTTATTTTGCAGAGTTGCTGAAATGAACTATTGACTGGGCATTACAGATTTGTAGGCTATGTATAGGCTATAACTAAATTGCAGTCACATGAAAAAGCTCAGTGAGTTGAACGGCTGAACGGTCTATCTTTTTACATCTATCTCTCTCTTTGAATCTGACTCCACCTCGGTCTTATCTTTCAGTGGCATGCCGCCATGTCACTGTTTGGACTTTTTGCTCATGAAGCCTAGCCAAAGCTCTGTTTTTGTCAGCAGAATTAGTAAGGCATTCCTCATTCAAGTAACCCCTACCATGGGACAAGACTCCATTCACGCAGCATCAGACTAGAATGTCACTAGTGCGTCGAGAAAAAAGGGTGTGTTTTTCTGGGGATATATTGTCTGGTACTGAACAGGGTTTAGTTGCTCTAAAGCAGCATAATAACCACAATTTTATATATATATATATATGACTTATAGCATTGTAAGTGTCACTTATAGTTAGTCTAAAGGATTCTAAGAAAAACATATTATATTATTATTTTAAAATTTTCACAAATTCGACTCTTAATAGAAAGAAAAATGCAACAGACCAAGCAGATGATTAATGTACTTGACTGAACACTGTACAGTACTAGCATCTACATTTGGAAAATAAACACAGTTCCACTTCACTTTAAGCAGTAATGTATCTTTTTTCAACCTATAAGTCTGTTGCTTTAGCAGGAAGGAGCATTTTTCTAAGGGGGACTGTTAAACAGAATATGTAGGGACTCTCTCTCCTAATATGTTCCATATTGTAACTTTAAAAGGGGTGGACTCAGGAAATGTAGTCACACTGGCTTGGCTTCCAAGCTTCCAGGCTGAGGTTTGGCCCACTGTATCTGTGGTTCTGCGGGCTCAGGCTCACAGATCAGTCCGTCTTAGGTTTCCTGCTCCAGAGAGACGGGATGTCCACATGTCCTAGCCATGCTTTGTCTTGTTGTACACTGGGACTTTCCGTTCATTTTGAAATTTATGGTGTACACAGTACATAATAGGGTTTAATAGTACAACCCCAATTCAGAAAAAGTTGGGACAGTATGGAGAATACAGATTTTTAAAACGCAGTGTTTCTTACACGTACTTTGACTTTTATTTAATTGCAGGCAGTATGAATACAAGATAATTTATGTTTTCTCTGGTCAACTTTATACAACTTTATACAAAAGCAGTAACCACGAAAGACTGAATCTTTGTGGAGCAAAGGTGAGCAGACTCTCTCTAGTTTGTAAGCAAATGCTTGCGAAAATTACTGAGCTGTTTATAAACAATATTCCTCAAACAAAGATTGGAAGGATTTGCATGTTTCTCCCTCTACAGTGCATGATATCATTAAATGATTCAAGGAATCTCAGGGAATTTCAGCTAAAGGGCAAGGGTGCAAGCTTAAGCTGGACAGCCGTGATCTCCATCCCTCAGACAGCACTGCATCAAGAACCATCATTCATCAATAGCTGATGGGCAAGGGATTACTTTGGCAAACCTTTATCAAGCACTACAATACAGAGTTACATTCACAAGCGCCACTTAAAGCATTACTGTGCAAAAAAAGAATCCTTATGCTAACCATGACCAGAAGACTGGGCTCAGAGGCATCTGGGATGGGCCACCACATGGTGGAAACGTATTGTGGTGAGACGACTCAGTATTCCAGATATTTTTTGGAAGAAACGGACACCATGTGGTCTGGACCAAAGGTGAAAAGGACCACCCAGACTGTTATTAGCAACAAGTCCAAAAGCTGTGGTCTGTGATTGTGTGGGGTTGTGTCAGTGCCCTTGGCCAAGGGAATTCCTACTTCTGTGATGGCAGCATTAATGCAGAAAAGTACACTGGTGATTTTAGATCAACATAAGCTGCCTTCAAGATGACATATTTTAGAGGGATATCCCTGATTTTTCAACAAGACAAACCAAAACCACATGCTGCACATATTACAAAGGCATGACTGTGGAAAAAGAGGGTATGGGTACTGGACTGACCTGTCCCTAAAAGAGAATGTGTGAAGAATTTTGAACAATACCTGAAACATTTAATCGCTTGGTATGCTCAGTGCCAAAACATATTATAAGTGTTGTGAGAAGGACGGGCAACATTTTAAAGTGGTAAATGCTTTACCATCCCAGCCTTTTTTGGAATGTGTTGAAGGCCTGATACGCAGGAATGGATGTTTATTAACAAATTAAATGAAGTTGATCAGACAAAACATGAAATATCTTGGATTCGTCCTGTCTGCAATTACATAAAAGTCCAAATAAACGTAAAACACACTTTTTTCAGGTGCATTTGTTCTAATACATATTGTCCTAAATTTTTCTGATTTGGGGTTGTACTCTGTTACTTTATAGACAGGATTGTTCTCAAACACTTATAAACCATGCAAATGTTCCTTACTGTATAAAGAATGTTGCATGCACAGCAGTAATGGAGTACTTCTTGTGCTGCAGATTTGAGCACATTCTCTATACTTAATGAATCTCAGAAATACTACAACAGGAAAAAGAAGAAAACATTTCAAGCTCCTCCCTCTTTCTCACTCATGTTTTTTTCTTTGTCTTTCTTCTCTCACTAATCTAACACAGAGCTTGGCCTGTCTGTGCCAAGAGCTGAAGCGCAACAGGGAATCACACCGTACAGCCTTGCCAGCTCCTGTTCATGTCTTTATCTCATTCTGTATCTCCTGCTGAAACTAGACGTGAGGAATATGCCTTGCCACGTTCAATAGTAATGGCATTGTGCTCTTGGGGACTCATTATCTCTGGAGACACATTGCTCAGTGTGTGTAAGTGAGTAAGTGTATGTTCAGGGATTTTTGAATAACCTCTCTTGGAAAAAAGTGAAGAAATTCTGCATTGGCTCAGAGTTCAGGTTACACATTCCAGGGGTGCAACTACACCACCCTCTGTCTTCACTAACATACCTGGATGTCAAATAGGGAGTGTGTGTGCGTTGTGTGTATGTATGTGTACATATGGACCTCATGCGTATTTGCACACACAATATATCATATGAACTCGATAGCTTTCTTTTCCACCAAAAAAGACTATTGGAGACCTACTTTTACTGCTTTCCATTTGGATATGTTCTTCCCACTACATTTAGCTGTGGTTGCGATCATGTAGTGCACAACATATGTTGGTATGAAAATAGGCAGGCTATTTCCATGGTGGTGAAAATAACCTGTTATTTTTCTTTGTTATTTTTTCATCATTAATCCATAAGTTTTGTGAGTACCTAAATGAAAATCTTTCATTTTGAAACATTAAGGTTAATGATGAAAGTAGCATATTCACTTCCTCATTGTTCAGTGAAAGTGCCAAAGTTGGTATGATGCTCACTGCTTGTTTTTAAATCTTAACCTGATTTTCTGACATGCTACTTGACCATTTCTTTTACTATATACATAGTTCCTTTTGTGCTCTTGTGCAGTCATATAAAGGGCATACTGTAGGTATGATATTATAATAGACACATTCCTGTGTGTGTATTCCTAGTGGTTATTGTGTGTTTTAGGATCTGACATTGTTGTAAAAGAATAGAGTTTGGCCACGGACATGGGTAATGAGAAACACAATCCCACAGGAAGCTGCTCTAATAGAGCAATCCTGTACATGGATAATCTATATGGTGGAAAACGTTCCCAGGGTCCTAGAGGGGCCATATCTACCCTACAAAAATGTTTTCTTATCATTTTGACAATGGTTAGTAAATTCAACGTAACTAAGCTCCACTAGCACAACAGAAACATTACTGTGTTACACATCACATGGGCGACACGTCACTTGATTTCAGGGTGACTATAGCCATACACTGGTAAGAACAGGTGTGCACTTTATGTTGCTAGAAGTTAGCTAGCTAACTTAAAACTTTTTGAGTGACTAACTTAGTGACTTTTCCAGGATTTTCAGGGGAGGGTGCTGTTTCAGCTAAGACGTCGACAGTTTAAGCCTACTTTTTAAAAACTATACCAGCAAACGGTTAGAAAATATAGAATTATCTATAATATAACAACTATAATGTTGTGTTATTAGCTAGATCCTGTTCATTTGCTTAAAAACAGACAATAATAAAATCTGCTATAATTAGGACACATCAGAAACATTTAATGGGGCATAAAGCTTGGTGAGTGCCTGGTCATAACAGATAGCTAATGGATTTGTTGGTAGTACTGCTACTGTACAGTTAGTCCTTAAGATAATTAGTTTAGCTTCCCTGCTTAAAACCTCTTCCTGCGCAGCTAAGCATAGCATGAACATGATTCAGGTTATTACTTATGGGATTCAAATTCCTGCCCCGTGCCAACATATTCTGACCCCAACCTATTTAACTACTTAACTACTACTTAATGATGTCAGCATAATATTGTAGCACTGGGGACGTTTTGTTTACTCTGCTGTCTCACAAATGTTTTTCTTCTAGCTCTTATGCTGCAATACAAAATAAAAATTGAATTATAAAATTAAAATTTCCTCATAATGAACCTAAAGAATAAAACTAAAGTTTATGTTCCTTACAGAAAGGATGTAAGTAGCGGGTGTAGACTGATCTAAGAAGCTATTCAAAGCCATTCAGTAAGCCACTAATCCTCACTCGCTTCGTGCAGAATCTAATGTTTTAGATTGTATTTTCGGATTACGATTTGTTATAGCAGGAGCTAGTGGTTTGGATACTGGGTTAAAGTACTAAAATGTCTTATATTTTATAGACGGGGTTTGCAGGATAGTGAAGTTCAGCTGTAATTATAATTATACAGGTCATACTTGAGACTAGGTGTTTAATTGCACATCTTTAATGGATCTACTCAGTTATTTATGTTTTAAAATCAGTCTGTATAGAAACATGCAGTCCGGTGGTGCAAGCATTACCAGGAATGCCTCACAGCTCTTGAGATCCTGGGTTCGACCCCAACCTTGATCTCTGCGAATGTGGAGTTTGCATGCTGTTAGGATAGGGTGAACGTGAGCTGACGAGATGCAGGTTCCAAATTCAAAACATAACAGTTTGTTTTCAGAAGTCCCCAGAAGGCAGAAAAAAACATCAGCAATAATAGTAAATAATAATAATGATGAAAAATGGATAACCAACAGAAAAACTACAACTTAGGGGCACCCTAAAGCTCGGGTGTACCGAGACAATGCTACTGCAACACAACTGGGAAATACAGAGCTTAAATAAGAGTCAGTGGTGGTTAGCAATCAGGTCCATAACCAATAGAGTCAGAGTCCCAAACAAGCATTTCGAGTCTCAGGTGGGATCCGCGGCCATATTAGCCCTGCAAGGGATTGTGGGCAATGTAGTCCGGGTCGCCCACAACCGCAAAAACACAGAAAAACTGGGGTTAGGGCTCGGACCCTGACACATGTCCTCTCCGTGTCTGCGTAGGTTTACCTGGGTACTCCGATTTTCTCCCAAATTCGAAAGACATGCATTAGGTTAATCGGATTCATTCATTTTCCTACCTTAATCCAGTTCAGGTTTGTCGAGTCACAATATGGGAACAATATGGGAACCAACCCTAGACAGGGCACAGATCCATCCCAGGACACGAACACACACTTTAGAGACACGAATTACCCTAACAGGTCTTAAGAATGTGGGAGGAAACTGGAATACCTGGAAGAACATGCAAACTTCCCACAAACTGAGTCTTGTCTGGGATTTAAATGCGTATCTCTGAAGCTGTGAAGCAGTATCATTCATCATTTGTGCCACCTGCTGCACTTTACAATCAAAACTAAAGAATTTGTTACTTTTTTGTACTTCAGTTACAACAAAACAGTTATTATTAAAGCTATTGATAATTTTAAATAAATCACTAGCCTGACTTTACCTAGGTTAAGTAAATGCCTCTTGACATTATGTAGACAGTTATATCTTCTGAGCACCATTCTTTAATGCAACCAAGAAATTTGCATTAACGTTTCCCCTTAGTTCTGTCTGGTTACACCACTTTTTTTGGAGGCACTGCTGTTTTTGCATACCTGATAAACATGATTAAAGCTTCCACCTACCTGCATGACCACACCTTATGCGACAACAATAATACTGCAGCTAATTCACAGTTTACTACTACTAATAACCCACCAGGAATTATTTTGATTTTAATCAACATTTTGATTCAGGGACTTTTAATACAAATAAAATGATGCTAAAATACTAAAATGTAGTTAGAATGCAAATCACAACACAAGATTTGTTGAAATATGCATTTACCAAAAATACAAGCCATAAACAACTAGATTGGATGGTCTAAATAAAGGGAAGAAAGAATTACAGAAACGAAACAAAAGGATAAAAGAACATGTTGTTTTTCTTCTAATTTTTGGGAAAGCTTGTGGCTTAAAACTCTCTGGAATCCAGTAAGAGAAACAATGGATCCTGCTTAAAGTGCTGCTGGTGCCTACTGGACTACACAGAGAGACAGAGACAGAGAGAGAGAGAGAGAGAGAAAGAGAGAAAGAAACAAAAGCAGTCACACAGTGTCTTTCATTAAGGCAACAATGTTTTCATATTCCTTTTTGATCTGCATTGTAAAATACAAGAAGGATCTGTATGCATGGATACTGATGTATCTAAGCAGTTAATATTAATTTAATATTTCTTTATTACAAACAAAATGTTTGCATATTGTGGCACTGGCAGCCTCCCTGACGAGTGACAGTATCAATCATTATGTCAAACAAGGGAATTGGAGAATCTCTTGGATGAGGTTGACCTGGCAGAAGCGAAAGAAGAACAACAGCAGGACCATTAAAGCAACAGCAGCAGACATGGTAAGTGCTATTCCTGCCTGGCTCTTCTGGATAAAGCTACCTAGCTCCGCTGCCAAAAGGGGATGGAAGACAGTTGACAACGAGTTGAGAAACTCTGTGCACTCTGAGCAGCTCTTCTTCTTTAAGCCCTATCTGTATTGCACCCCATTACACTTCATACTGACTACACTTCCTTAAACTGGTTAAGTCCATGAGCCGGAGGGCCATGTGACCCGGAGGATTGAAGCACTGCAGAATTACCAGTTCTCTGTTCAGCATAGAGTTGGCAAGCTGCACATAAATGTCTATGCTCTGTCGTGGCAGTTGTGCACTAGAAGGGGCGCAGGGTCTGATGGAACTGTGTGCTGCTGTTAACAGTGTGAGGGAAAGGCAGCAGATAGCCATGGACAAGTTTTACCAAGCACACTTTACCGCTGCTGGGAGCTACCCATCAAGTAGCAGGTGGTGAGGCAATTGTTGGTGCTACAAAAGTCCTTTATGCCATGCTTGGACCAACTTGGGTTGAGCACTTTGGTGTTACTGCAGAGATTCCATTGTCCAGAGCGAAATCAGGCTCGAAATCATGCCTGGAAGGGCCTGGTGGAATGCCCATGGAATGGGTGCCTATAGATGTTCTGGGTCTATTTCCAGTGTTTTATTGTTGTAACAGTCGCTATCTCACTATGAACTACTTCATCTACTTCACTGGTTTGAGCCTGTGGTAGCAAAGCGGTTAAAATACTGGACAATGGACCAGAAAGTCAAATCCCACCTCCACCAAGCTTCCACTGTTGGGTCCTTGAGCAAGGCTCTTAACCCACAATTGCTTGTCTTGAAACAGTTGTAATTGCTAAGATTGTATCAGTTGTAAGTCACTCTGGAAAAGAGCATCTGCTAAATGCCTAGATGTAGATGTTGATAGTTTGGGGTCCCAGGGGACACTGTGGTGACCAGGGCCAACTTTGAGGCACGGGTCAAAGCCATAAACGTTTACACAAGCTACAACTACTCTGCTTCATCAACAGAGTGACAGGTTGGTGGAGAGATCCAACCATCCTCACCACACAACTCTCAAATGGTGCTGGTGACTTGGTGGTCAGCCATAAAGGAGTCCAATGGATTCATGCCGGCCGAACTGATGTTTGGGCATGAGCAGTGTACGCCATTGGACATGGTATTCAGGACCCTGCAAGAATTGAACTCAGTGTCAAAACAACGTACGAGACCTGAAACTCTGGATGACAGCTATGTACCAGTTCATCCATGAACATGAGTGAGTGGCAGAACTACACTTACAACATGTAATGCTTGGGCGAGCCAAAGCTGTGACAATAGTGTTGTTCATCCACTGTTGTAAAGGTCGATGCCAAAAGATACAGTGACAAGGCTGTCAGTGTCATTCAAAGAGTGTCATTCTGAAGCTGCTGTCTGAGTTTATGTAAGAATAGGGTGGAATATGGTAGTGGTTCAGTGGAATTGCCTTGCTCTATACTGGCCCCAAGAAAACAGTACCACTCAGGTGGCACCTGAGAGGGAGGCTGCTGCTGGAGGGAATGTATGCCATGCCCCTGGCAGATTACATAATGTGAATAAAAAGCATGTTTTTGTTTTGGTTATTGTTTTAGCTGTTCCTGCTGGCCTTAAAAGGACCTGTGGGTCACCAGGGACATTTGACATTTGAGATAATGTGGCTATCGGTATCGGCAGGTGAGCGTCATTGTGAGCATGATGACTTCTGATGCTCCCAGCATGCATAGAATAATTTTAAGAGCTATATTGTGTTTATTTTAACATTTACTTTTATTCTCATAACAGTTCAAGACAAGTCACGCTTTTTCAATGGAGCATTGTCTCAAAGTAACTTTACAATTTTAGATTATCTTCTAATATCTACAGTCAATCACAAATTGAGCAAGCCTAGGGCGACAGTGGCAAGGACAAACTCCCTAATCGTTATGAGGTAGAAACCTTGGGAGGACCAAGACTCAAAAAGGGGCCCAACCTCCTTGGGTGGCATAGATGATAAATGTAAGAGTGAAACTAATTAATCTAACCAAATAACTCTTATAGTACTAGTTCAAATAAAATAACGTAAAAATATGCATATCGGCATTATGTAGTCCAGTACACAGAGTCACACTAGGATCTTGAGTCCTCAGCATTAAAGTCCTTGGCGACACTTTGTCCCCAGCTAACTGGAGGAGGCAGAGAGTTACTGTCCTCTGGTGGCCCAGGTATGGTGGGGCTGGAGCTGATGACGGAAACAACTTGAATGGAGCTGAAGCGGATGATCTTACTGTGTGGGGCTGGAACTGGTACAGGAACACAAGCTTGGAGATAAAACAGAAAATGTAGTTAGTTATTGAATAAGAGTACAGTGTCTATTAACAATTATGGATGCCATGTGTAGCACGAGACTCCAGCAGCATTAGCTATAGCAGCATATCTAGAAATAGGAGAACCAGAAGGTAACACAGCCAAGAGGGATCACATGAGACATCAGCAACCCACCTCCTTAGCAATCAACAAGATCAACTGAGTGACTGCACTTAGAGTGACTGCACTTAGGAGGCAAGAAGGCAGCAACCTAACATTCCAGATCACCACAAAACTCTTTGACTGTGAACCCCCAGCTCTGCCCTTAGTCTAAGGCAAGGATGCACAAGTCAAGATCAAGAAGATCAAAGCCCAGCCCAGCCGAACCGGCCTACAGACACTCCCGGCCAAAGGACAAGGCATGACAAGGCAGGCAGGCCAGACATGACCCCAGACTCTGGCCCCAAGTAGCCCGAGCCATGCATCACAGTCTAAGTCTAACAAAAAGCCTGTGTAAATAAGTATGTCTTTAGCCTGGACTTACAGATTTAGAGAGTGTCTGAATCTCAAACTAAAGTGGGAAGTTTATTCCATAGTTGGGGGGCCTTGTATGAGAAAGCCTTTACCCCTGCTGTGACTTTTTTAATTCTAGGGACTAAAAGAAGTCCTGCAAACGAAGTAGACGAGCTGGATTGTAAGACTCTAAGAGTTCACTCAGATAATGTGGGGCCAGGCTATGTAGAGCTTTATATGTTACAAGTATTTTGTAGTCAATGTGGAATTTAACTGGTAATTGGTGTAGTAATGATAGAACAGGAGTGATATGATCAAATGTTTTAGTTTGAGTTAGCACTCAAGCCGCTGCATTCAGAAGTATATGAAATTGACTTATAGATTTACTAGAGCATCCAGTAAGTAAAGCGTTACAGTAAACCAACCATGAGGTTATAAACACATGAACCAGTTTCTCTGCATCATTAAAAGAGAGGATATTTCTAAGTTTAGCAATATTATGTAATTGAAAGAAAGCAATTCGAGTGATGTTGCTAATGTGCACAACAAAGGAGAGATCTGAATCAAATATGAGACCTAAGTTTTTCACAGATGGACTGGGCAATACTGAACAGCCATCTAGATTTAGGATAGATGTAGCCAACCTGTCTCTCACAGCCTTGGGTCCCACTAATAAAACCTCAGTTTAATCCGAGTTAAGTAAAAGAAAATTAATTGACACCCAATCTTTTATTTCCTTTACACAATCCTCAATTTTGTTGATTGTAAGCCCATCATTTGAATGACTGATATGTACATCTGCATACCAGTGAAAACTAATGTCATGTTTACGAATAATTTAGCCTAGTGGCAGCATGTACAGAGAGAATAATAGTGGGCCAAGCACAGACCCCTGAGGCATGCCATACTTCACTTTTGAGAGCTTAGAGCGCAGATTATTTATATGAACAAACTGGGATTTAAACCAAGAAATTGCCAATCCCTTAATACCTACAGTATTTTCTAGACTATTCAGTAAGACATTGTGGTCTATGGTCTCAACTGCTGCACTTAAATCTAACAGAACAAGAAAAGAAACATCCATTATCTGAGGACATTAATAAATCATTTAGTACTCTAATTAAAACTGTTTCAGTACTATGATGGGGCCTGAATCCAGATTGAAATATTTCATAAATATCATTACTTTGGAGGTGCTGATACACAGCTTTATTTCTACGGGAGCTATCTGTGTTTATACTATGTGATTATTAAAATAGACTTTTTGAGTGATTTTACTTTTAGAACAGATGCGGGAAACAGTAACAGTTTCAATAACGTGAGTTCTGGGTAATGGCGCATGGCTACCAGCAGACAGCTGGTTAAGCCTGACTGTCTGCTGCCTGACCCCGGCTCTAGATAGCCAGCCCCTAACTAACCCTGCCATAAGACCATGGGCAATATTGCAGGAGATGAGAGCAGTACCCTGCCGAGTGGGATGGAACTGTCCCATCCTAAAAAACGCCAGGCTTACTCTCAAAGGTTATCCAATTATCTATACAGCCCACGTTGTTTTCAGAGCACCACTTGGACAGCCAGCAATTCAGCAACCATAACCTGCTGTAAGCTTGGTCACCTTGCCACATTGGGTTGGGGCCAGAGCACACTACTGCATTATCATTAGCTCCTACATGAACAACTATCCTAGAGAATCTACAACTATGGAGCTTGCTAAGGCTCCCTACAATGTCCGGCACTCTGGCTCCCTAGCTGCTGGTGTCTCTAATGGGGTAACTAACTTCACATGTCATAAAAAATGTCACCTATGACCAGATCTTTTTCAACAGGCTGCTCAGTGGGTGTATGACTGAGGACGGTAAACCTGTTGGACACGTGAACAGGCAGAGTGGCGCTCTGGTGGGCTAGCCTCACGACTACATCACCATCATCCACTTGCCCTGCTGCAAGGGCCCTGCTAGAGTGGCACTAACTACACCTGTGGCATCCAGATCTGCTAAGCTAGAAGCTGAGCTAGCCTTCTATAATGTCTGGATGAGCAGATCTGAAACTACAATCTTCTACGTCAGACCAGCTACAAGCCTACACCTATCACAGATGACATTTAAACTAAATGAGAGGGGAAGAATAGCTGAACATGCCAGACTCGGCACAGGGAACAAGTGCAGCAGATGACATGTTAATGCAATTAATTAATTAAAGGTACTTAGCTTCAGGTGGTGTTGTGGGATGCCACTTGAAGATATGGTTCAACCGATGGTACAGTATGCTTCTTGCTGTAGGGCCTGGTATGCTGTAGTTGATGGTCCAATGCATTTCTTGATTAAAGTGTCGATGGAAAGTTAATAAACAAATCACAGAAAACAAAGTCCCAGAAAAAAGAACGTGGGGAACAGGCTATAAAGTGTTATAAAAAATACACTACTGCAAAAGTTGAAGCCGAAATGAAGCGACTCTGGTAATTAGCTAATGACTAATTGCTACAAAACACACTATACCGGTAGATCCATAAACTTAGTAATTATCGATTAGTGGTGAAAAATATAATTCACTGGTAATAAATATGAAACGATTAAGAGATTATAAAAGTACTGTATATATCATAAAAATGCGATTGGCAATAAAAACAGTTAAATGGTAAAGAACTGCTAACAGCTATAAACAGCGTGCATACTATACTGATTCAGAGCGATTGAGTCAGAGTTGCCAGATCAATCAGTTCTCATTTATTGAGGTGGGAGTGAGGTGGGAGAGTTTTCTGCACCTTTTTAAGTTTATCTACCATCTAGGGGAACAGTGGATAAATCTGGATAGCCTCTGCACTATTCAAGGGCTACTAAGAGCCATTCTATGCATACAGGCACAATATTCCAGACATTACTGTGTCTTCATCAGTATCTTTTATACATAACATCTTTGACACCTCTACTTTTTTATACATCTTTTTCCACTGTTTTAACTTCTCTTATCCTGATTGTGGTCATGGTGGGGTCCTGAGGCCCAGAATGCACAGTCCAACACAGGACCTGGCAGTGGTTGTTTTTGCTTGCCAGGGGATGATTCCCTGTCCAGCTTGTAGAAATGTGGATATTTGAATGTACCTGGAGGCCTAGCTTTCTTGTAGCAAACAGGAGATTTTAACTGACAGCTTTTATAAAATACACAGATTAGCAGCTAGTCTGAGAAAAGAATAGAATGCTGAGGTTTTATACAAGCGCCAAGATGTTTCTGTGCATAGATAACAACCTTCACAAACCTGCCTGATAAGGAGTCTCACAATGACAAATTTCGATACAAGCTAATATTTCCCTCAGCCCAGTAGAGATTCAAACAGCTTCAAGGACATTAGTGACGGTATAATGCAACAGCTGCGATATTATTATTTCTTTGTAGAAATAATTATTACAAGGCAGAAAAAAGCACATACATAGAATACATTGCAACTGTAGTGTGATAAAAGTGTTTATAGACTGCTAACACTGCTACGCTGGTCATGAGACTTAAACAATGGAAACTTTACGTACACATACATTCATGGAAACAGTGTATATCACGCATATACATAGGTACATAGCAACAGATCAAGAGGCACTTAACAAAATATACTGCTCAAAAAAATAAAGAGAACACTTAAACAACACAATATAACTCAAAGTGTTCCCTTTATTTTTTTGAGCAGTATATATCAAAATACTTTGGGCCTCCTGTGTGGCTTCCAGCCCAACCAGAAGGGACAATGGGGATTTGAACCCTGGTCTCCACGGTGATGGGCTAGCAAAATACACAATGATCCTTGAAAGTTTTTGAATGATTTTTTCTGTATTTCTGCATAAATATGAACTAAAACATTTTCAGATATTCACACAGTTCATAGATAAAGTAGATAACGAGAAACCAGTTTAACAAATGAGACAAAAATATTATACGTGTTCATTTATTTATTTAGGAAAATGATCAAATATTACATATCTGTGAGTGGCAAAAGTATCTGAACCTCTAGGATTAGCAGTTAAATTGTATGTGAAATCATAGTCAGTTGTTTACAATCAGTGGGATGACAATCAGACTTGCATGGGCACATTGCTGCATTTAAAGAACAGAGGTCTACCAAAATCTAACCTTCACAGCAAATGTTTGTGAAAGTGTATCATGGCATGAACAAAGGAGAATTCTAAGGACTTCAGAGATGTTGTTGAGGCTCATCAGGGTAGAACAATTTACAAAATGGTATCTAAGGAGTTTGGACCCCACCAATCTACAGTTACTAGGTTGACCAACAAAGTTCAGCCCAAGAGCAAAACTGAGTAAGGTCATAAAGGAACCCAGGTTAAATTCTAAGCAACTAAAGGCCTCTCTCACATACTAATGTTAATGT